>JARHVA010005828.1:362500-430000 GCA_037957365.1 Torreya grandis | reverse complement strand
AGATGCTTTACATGTGTTGAACATAATCTCTCATTAACAGTATGTGCCTTGTCTATCTGTTATTGACAACAACCTTTATTCAAGTAGTGTTGAGTCATTGTGTCCTGTTTAGAATAAGGGTTAAAATCATTGTGTTTGGATCTACTTTTATTGGATGCTCGCCTATTGGGTCAATTAAGTTCGAGTAGTGGCTAAACTTATGCTTTAATGGTTTAATGGTAGACAGAGTACCTTGTTCCCACGTTGACAAAGTTATTTTTTTATTCCAGTAACCTCTATTCTACCCTAACATTGGGAGGTACCTAACAAGGTGGATGGTGGTAAATTTGAACGCTAACTGCGCGCGCTGGGAAATCTGAACGTTAATGGGCACGCTGGGCGCGTCCCCAGTGGGCGCGTGGGGCGCGTCCCCAGAATTTGATTCTGCAGGTCTGCGAGCTGCTCTTCCAGACTTGGAAATTGCTGAACAGGTGGTGGAGAAGCAGACAGGAGGGACAGACCCTGGAAGGAATGGAGGAGGGGTTGAGAAGAATAATGGATCAAAATTTGTGGTTGATGCAAAAAACGGAAATTCTTTTTGCGGAAATGACCCTTTTTGTGGATTTCGTGGTTCCCAGTTGAGGTAGGAAATTGAGAAAGAGAAAAACAAAGGCGACTTTAAAAAGGAAAAATCCTCAGAAGGGTTGAAGGCAGGGTATTCTGAACAAAGGATGTGGTCATCTCTGTTTGGCAAGAAACCCACTGGAAAATCCCCTTTCCCGCCGGTGACTGCAAAAACATGCTGGGAGAAAGGTGAGTATGAAGTTTTTATTCCAGATCCTTTAATAGATTTTTCTGTGTCCTCCATGGATTTCACCTTAGTAGGTAAATTTTTAGGAGCAAGACCAGATCTTGAATCTCTTACAAAAATGGTTAAAAGGAAATGGGTCATTCGAGGAGAGATAGTTATTGCACCTATGCTGAATGGCTTCTATTCTTTTACCTTCAACTGTAAAGAAGACATGAATATGGTTCTGTGTGGAGGACCATGGACGTTTGGAAAATGCTCTCTTACTATCAAAAAATGGGAGTTGAATATGGATTTCTCTGATTCTTTTTTCTTAACAACTCCCATCTGGGTTAGACTCCCTGGACTCCCTTTAGAGTTCTGGCATGAAGACATTTTCAAAGGAATAGCCAGTTCTTTTGGGGAACTTGTGGCTTTGGATAAGGCTACGGCAACCAGAACCAAACTTCAAACTGCCAGGATGTATGTTAAAGTGGCAGATTTAAATAAGCTCACAGAAAAAGTGGATCTAATCTCCAAGTTTGGCAAAAAATCTCAAGGATTTTTTTTTGAAGATCTACCCAACTCTTGCTATGCTTGTAAGAAACAGGGGCATTGGGTAAAAAATTGTCCATCCAGAAGCAAAACTCATCTTAATGGTGTTTTGGATGGGAAAAAGTCCACGGTCCAGCTAAAGAAAGTTTGGAAACCCAAAGAGGATCAGGGACAAGAACAAATGAATAATGAAGAAACTAAAGATTTAAATGCTGAGGAGGGTAAAGAGTTGTCTTTTGAAGATCCTAAAGGCCCACTTCCTGAGGTTGATACAGAGATCTCTCTTGAGAAAGAAAATTCTGAGACAGAAGGAAATGGATGGCAATCAGAAACCATATTACCCACACAAAGCAAAGAAGATTTGACAGTTTTATCAAAGCAAATCGTCCTTTACCAAAGGGTAGAGGATCGATGGAGAGAGGCAGAAGGCAAAGTAGTGCTAGAGGATGGAGAAATCTCGGCTGAAACTGGAATTAAATTAGAGGTGAGAGATCCTCCTCTTTCTCAGCCAACGGAGATTCAGGCTGATAATGAATCGCCTTTGGAAGAGCTTCCTGTGAATGGTAATGGAGAAAATTTAAAACATTTTCCAAACCAAAGGAAAAGGGCTGAAAAGAAGACAAATACGAAGGGAATAGAAACCAGAAGCAGCAAAAAAGATCAGCTAATGAAGGCGAAACACCTTGTTTCTATTCTGGATAAACCTGGAAAAAGAGATGAGCAGAATGCAAAAGTGAAACCGGATGTTGGCTGTCCGGATAACCCTGGAAGAAGACCCATAAAGAAAATCAGAGAGCTAGAAAGCAAGCAGAATATAGCTGATGGAAGGCAGGCAACAATTCTGGATTTTACCCCTAAAAAATAGTTATTAAATCTTTATTTGGAAATTAGGGGGCTGAATGTACAATGAATATAGAGGTTATCCCTGAATAACCTTAGGCTGTTGCTACTTTTTAGTAGGTTTCAGGAATGTTTTTCCTGGTGCTTGTTAACGCTTTATCTTTCTTGTTTCTGTAATAGGGTTTTGGGGCCCCTTCAAAACCTGTTTTTACCTTAATCTAAAACCTCTATTCTACCCTTTCCTCTCCCTCTTTTGTGTTTATTTTGAAACTTGAACTACCTCTCCTTTATTTTAGAAAATGGTAAAATGAAACACACTGACATTAGCAACAAAACCAAACAATTGACTCACAACAATCAGAATTGAATCCCTAGTGGTGGCATCACATCTTTTAGAGACTATTCCATGCATGCTCAATAGTGAAGCCAAATACTTGCAATCGTGCCGTGGACCATTCTCACATCAGTCCTAAATGGAGGACGAAAGTCCATCATTGTTCCCACTCTTCTCTTTAGAAACACCCAATCTCATGAATATTTTTGGAGTAGGATTTTGATGCAAACAATAGCTGGCGCTAGAAAGAGGGCATTAAAAGAGTATTTGATTGATTGAGTCTTGTTTCCCCTCCTTTACGCTTTCTCCATTGTTATGTGATTCAAACACACAGAACAACGATTGACGCTAGGAGGGCATTGAAAGAGTATTTGATTGATTGAGTCTTGTTTCCCCTTCTTTACACTTTCTCCATTGTTATGTGCTTCAAACACACAGAACAATAGCTGGCGCTAGAGGGAGGGCTTCTTTCTTAAGAATAATTGTTAATAGGAACCAGGGCTTGAAAGAGTATTGGGTCAATTAATTTTGAGTGGTGGATAGACTTATGACTCAATGTTTTGATGGTAAACAAAATACCTTTCTTGTTCTTGTATTGATGAAGTTTTTTTATTTATTCAAGTAACCTTCTCTTTTCTGGCCTTCTCTCTCCCTCTCTTTTGTGTTTATTTTGGAACTTGAACTACCTCCCCTTTATTTTAGAAATGGTAAAATGAAACACAATGACATTAGTAGTAAAACCAAGCAATTAACTCACAACAATCAGAATTGAATCCGCGATGGTAGCATCACATCTCTTGGAGACTATTCCACGCAGGTTCATAGTGAAGCCAAATACCTGCAACCGTGCCTTGGGCTGATCTCACATCAGTCCTAAAACAGTGGACGAAAGTCCATCATTGTTCCCACTCTTCTCTTTGAAAACACCCATTCTCATGAGTATTTTTGGACCAGGATTTTGGAGAGAAAAACAGGATTCCCTTAATTATTTTAGCTTGTTTGTGTTAAAAATGTGCAAAAATTGAATTAATGGTGTGTTTGGTTTGAATGACCCTCTTTCTTATGTCTTGAACAACAATGGCGGGAAATCAAATTGGATGACACTACCAACTTAACTATTTGTTTATGTTCGAGTGCCTTCTCCCACATCATTTCACCAAAAAAATCTCTAAACAAAGTGGTAGGATGAAATCATTTTTTTCAAGTTTCTACAAATGCTTAAAAATGTAAAAGAAGAATGACAAGTGGAATTATTTTGATTCCAATGTGGTACAAACTCCTCTTGGCTGCAAATTTATCCACTTGCTCTCAGAATAATTATGCCTTCTTCTTTCTAATCTATTCCTTATGCAAACTATTAGAATGACAAATTTTGGGGTTTTGGGGGAAGAGGGTGTACTAGGGTGGAAGAAGCAGAGGGCTTGGGGGATCCCCCGTTACTTTTTTATTTTCAATGAAGTAGGTGATTTTGGGGACACCTTGATGCCTACGGACACAGGGGATGTCCCATGTGATTCCAAGGAGCAAGGGATGCCCCTCGTGGAACTAGAGGGCAAGCAACTCATCCATGTGGAACACTAACTATATATAAAACTCTTGTAAATGGTAGTTCTGTTGTGCGTTGATAATGTCACAAAGGAAACCATATTCATCCATACTTATATAATTACAAAAGTAACCTAATTCTTTGATAAAGATAAGAAATGAGTTAAGTTTTAAATTAATAATAAATGAAAAATTACACGCGTCATGTGTGCACATGTTTGTGCACACGCACACACATGCACTCCCACATGCACACACACACACAGACACAATGGTGTAGTCTTGGTCAGGGATCCTAGTGAAGGGATGCCTTACATCATACAACCGAGTGACATTCTCATCCAATCACTCTTTAACACTTGTGCAACTGATACACGAGGTTACAAGACATTTGTAGCTTCTTAGTTTTACAAGGAGCTCTTTGGTTCTCTCTCTTTCTCTATCCAGTCCTCAAACTTGGATCTATTTCTCTCTATGGTGCCTTTAAATTGCCATGTACTCAAGGCTACAAGCCTCCAATTATGTTCTGCAATTTAGCAGAATCTTCCTTAAGACTTACAAACTCTCTAACATCTAACAACAAACATCAATTAGTAGTAACCCATATTTGAGACTTCGGTCACCTTTTATAGGATCTTGGTCTTGGTCATTGCTATGTTCTCTAGGCATCGATTGTAAGTTGTAATAAATGAAGTATTGCATAATTCTCTGCAATATCTATGAAATTTTTTAGGCCTTTCCAAATGTAGCATAGCCTTTTACGAATCTTGAGCCACACAAATTTGATCATTGTCAAAATAAATCAACATTTCTTAGATCTTGTCAACATTTCTCTGTGGTGCCGTCATGTCATGGCTAAGTGTAGGTCCAAGTAGACTTCTGCTTCATCAGGTGTTGCATCAAATGCTTTGTTCCTCATATCCTTGCATGTTATTGTTTGGCTGCTATTGTCATGTGCCATGACATCGGTGTTCTCATGCTCAAACGTCCTCCATTTCTTGCAGTTTGAGTGCCTTGGACTCTTTGTATGTTCATTAGTTCCTTTGTGTACCTTTGAACAACTTTCTCGATCTTATTATGCACCACTAGCTATTTGTGCTTCCTTCACAAGCTTGAATTTTGCACGTTGTTCGTGCAAACCCAAACTTGGTTCTAGTTGTAACCTTCATTTTCTTTGTGATGCACAAACTTTGCGAACAACTTCCTTCTACACTACTGCACTCCAAGTCTTAGCAAGTCTTTCATCTTTTGCTCATTGTTGCACAAATATGTCTCGCCTTACTCTTCATTCCTTGGTGCATCCCTTCTTTTGTGTGTGTTTACCTTCTCCATTCACTTCATGCCTTAACCAAAATTTTGTAATCAGTGATTCTGCCAACCTTCACACAACTCCAAGTTATCTTCCTCTCTTGCAAGTGGACTCTTGCGTAGTTCTGAAAGCCTTTAAAACTATTGTATTGTGCGATCGTGTACCACAAAAGTTATACATATTCAATTGATCGACTCTCTTTTTGGGTGATGCAAGATTGCCAATTTGCCTCGAATGCTCCTACATCAGATTCCACAAGCAATTAAAATGCAAGCTCCCACATACAAATAGGGTATGAGAAGTAGAACCACTCTTTTGGCCAGCTGCCAAGGACATGATGTTCCCTTTCATAGGATGTGTTTCCTAAGCAGACTTGTTTTGCACTTCCTCCTCTTATAGACCCTCCTCAGGGCATAAATCATTGTCCTCCGCCTAGCTCTGATACCTTCTCTTTTGCTCTTCCTCTTTACTCTCCTTCTTCCTCCTCTTTTCCCTTGTGGATTTGTGCCCACCTCTAACTCTTCTTGTGGGTCTGCACCCATCTCCTTCCGTCCACCTCCACCAACTATTTTTAAAACTTCTTCTCTTATGCACCTCATATTTTTTTTTTCTACGCACCACTTATCTTCTTTAATGTGGGTCTATGTCCACCTTCACTTCCTTTTATGGTTCGACACCCACCCTTGTCTTGTATTGTGGGTTTACACCTACCCTTGTCCTCTCTTGTGGGTCTGCGTCCACTCTTCTTTGTCCACCTATGCCAAAGGTCCATGTACCTTTTGTGTTATCTCCCTTGTGCACCTCCAACATTTCCTCTACTCCACTTCTTTTCTTTTCTTGTTAGTTGCAACAAGTAGGCATACTTACTGAGTATTCTTCCATGTGTCTCTCATGAGGCATGTCTGCGTGGTACTCCTGCTGCATCTTCTCTCAGCTCAATGTCATTAGTGGCATTCCTAGCTCTATGGGGTTCAATAACTGCCATCTTTCTTCTTGTCTTGTAATGTCCCCAAATTTCTATTAAATTGATTTAATTAATTATTATGGAAATAAATAAAATAGCTTAATAAAATAAATTTGACTTCTTCTAGAAGTCTCCTGGAAGCCTTTAAAAGAAGGGGAAGGCAAAGCATTTGCATCATCTATCATCTAATATCTTCTTTTGCCAAAATTATTCTAAGAAGCTTGAATCTGTGATTCAGCTGGAATCTCTGAGGACAAAACCCTTCAGTAGATTGGCGAAGAGTTGGACGAAAACCCAGCGCTTTGTCAGAGGTGGATTCGAGACGGAATCCAGGTTGTGCATATTGGTCAGATCGGGAGCTTCAGAGGGCCATTCACTGAGGATATCAGGGTTCAGCCTATGCAGAAGTCTCCAGGTATTTATCCTATGTTTTGATCCCAGGTTTATATATTTTTATAGTCAAAGCAGGTTTGGTACAGAATCCGTACGGTTAGTCAGATCGGCACCAGGCCGTACCAGCAAGGTCAGAATAAGAAAAGGGCGCAGTTCGGCCGCAGGGTTTTACAGAGACCGACATCGGCATACAGACCGACATCGGTCGACTAGCGACCGACGCCGGCAATCAGGCGGTCACAGGCAGACACAGGCAGTCAGAGATCGCCCGCGAGACGACCGACGGCGGCAGGGTATCCACCGACGTCGGCATCATCCTCACCGACGTCGGCGACTGTGTCTTTACACAGCGTCCAGATTTGTGCATACTACCAGGTTCCTGCTTATTTTGGGGTTTCATTATACCCTTTAAATTATTGCTGTGTACTGTAACTTTTGTTTATTCACTGTTGAAGTAAATCTGGGCAATATATTTTTGTATCCGCATTCTCTAAAGGCAAATAATCAGAATTATATCTTTGTCTTATATTTTGTGTCTTCAAATTGAGTTGGGGATCTTTCAGTGGTATCAGAGCTTTAGAGTTTATATATTACCAATTGGTTGGGGATCTTTCAGTGGTATCAGAGCCGTGTTCCTGCCAGCCTGTGAGGTTTTGTGTTGTGGAATTCCTAGTGAAACTATTTTGTTACCAGATTGTTTCACAATGGGAAAACTCTACAAGATGTTTGGGCTTACACCACCCAACATCCCTCCAAAAGATAAATCTAATGAAGAGATAGAAATGATGAAAACTCTCATCACTACTCAGCCCCTGATTGTTCAAGCCTTAGACCGATTACAGTATTCCTTGGAGCGGTTGGAGGTGAATAGACACAGAGGCAGCCAGAGCAGATCAGTATCTGTGGTGGGAAGTCAGCATAGATACCAGTCTTCTATTGCAGCCACTTTGGATGGGCAAGAATCATGTGTTGTGAAAGTTGATCCTGTGATTAGTGGAGCAGCCACTAATATTTTGAATACACATGATGAAGAAGATAGCTTACAGTGGCATGATGTCATCACTAATTGTTTTGAGGACAGCAGCATTATATCCCCTCATTCTGGCGACATAGGAGCTTGTGATCATGAGAAAGCCAATGATATGATATCACCCATTGAGGGCAGCCCTACACCATCTGGTAGACATGTAGATATCCAGGATGAGAGGACTGATTTTGTATATTTTGGCAGTGAAGAGGTAAATAAGTCCAAAAAACTTAATGAAGAATGGTTACAAAAAGCCAAAGAGGCTAGATTAGTGGCTGCCAATGCGAGAAAACATCTTCAGAACCTGGAGAGACAAAAAGGAGTCACAATAGGATCATCTTGTGACGGTTTACAACGAGATCTACAAGGGTTGCAGTTTCAGTCAGAGGAGGTACCCGACACTGATATTGAAGGTAGCATGGAGAGTGTTGAGCAGATACAGGCACAGTTGGAGTTAGAATTCATTTCTGAGGAGTATGTGGTTGAGGCTCACACACATATTCAGGACTTGGGAGTACCTGATTCTGAGGAGTTTGGGATCCCAGTGGAGTCGAGTTTTCAGATTGATTCTTCTCACACAAATGACAGTGTGGTACAGTTGGTTGTGCCACCATTACAGAGGGAGCAGTTATGGGATGGAGTAACACCATCTTTTGTAGATGGAATTTGCAGTTACCAATTTCACAGCCTACAATATCGACGCATCCAGGGCCATTGTGATTTCAGAGATGGGTTGAGCTGTGTTCGCCAATTTGATTATGGGTTCCTCTTTGTTTTACTTCTGATGATATTGCAGGTACTCACATTGATTTACAGCAGTGCAGAGCATAACTACATTTGGGACCCAGGAGGATCGAGTGGTTCATTGTTCTGAGATTGCTTGGGACAAGCAATCTCCAGGAAGGGAGGACTGTAATGTCCCCAAATTTCTATTAAATTGATTTAATTAATTATTATGGAAATAAATAAAATAGCTTAATAAAATAAATTTGACTTCTTCTAGAAGTCTCCTGGAAGCCTTTAAAAGAAGGGGAAGGCAAAGCATTTGCATCATCTATCATCTAAAATCTTCTTTTGCCAAAATTATTCTAAGAAGCTTGAATCTGTGATTCAGCTGGAATCTCTGAGGACGAAACCCTTCAGTAGATTGGCGAAGAGTTGGACGAAAACCCAACGCTTTGTCAGAGGTGGATTCGAGACGGAATCCAGGTTGTGCATATTGGTCAGATCGGGAGCTTCAGAGGGCCATTCACTGAGGATATCAGGGTTCAGCCTATGTAGAAGTCTCCAGGTATTTATCCTATGTTTTGATCCCAGGTTTATATATTTTTATAGTCAAAGCAGGTTTGGTACAGAATCCGTACGGTTAGTCAGATCGGCACCAGGCCGTACCAGCAAGGTCAGAATAAGAAAAGGGCGCAGTTCGGCCGCAGGGTTTTACAGAGACCGGCATCGGCATACAGACCGACATCGGTCGACTAGCGACCGACGCCGGCAATCAGGCGGTCACAGGCAGACACAGGCAGTCAGAGATCGCCCGCGAGACGACCGACGGCGGCAGGGTATCCACCGACGTCGGCATCATCCTCACCGACGTCGGCGACTGTGTCTTTACACAGCGTCCAGATTTGTGCATACTACCAGGTTCCTGCTTATTTTGGGGTTTCATTATACCCTTTAAATTATTGCTGTGTACTGTAACTTTTGTTTATTCACTGTTGAAGTAAATCTGGGCAATATATTTTTGTATCCGCATTCTCTAAAGGCAAATAATCAGAATTATATCTTTGTCTTATATTTTGTGTCTTCAAATTGAGTTGGGGATCTTTCATGTCTCCTCCATATTCTATGTTTCCTTCTATGCGTCTAGACTGATATTGCCATTAGTTGCTTTGCTTGGTTAGCTTCAGGTTGATGGTTTCCTGCCTTGTTTATCTTCTAGCAGTGACTCCCCATTCTCGTGTGCAATGAAAATTAAACTCTCTTGATCAACTTCAAGATGATTTTGGATTACTCTTTTTGGAAACTCTTTCTTGTCATGCACAAATAATGTTGCATCCTCTCTACTCCTCATGCATCTTCGGATGCCTTATTTGGCTCTCGTGGAATGATATGCAACTTGCCTTCACTCATTATGCATTGCTGCAACTGGGCCTGTACACCTCGTTTTACCTTTGTTGTTTCTTTTGCGTAAGAATTTACTTCACCTCTATTGCTTACACATTTCCCTTGTGCTACATCCTTCTTAATTCCTTCTCTTCTTATCAACGATGTTTCTTCTATAGGTGCTTGATCTTACTCTTTCATCATCTAATGGGGCTATTCTTAGCCTTCGCGATGCTCACAGGTCGGCTCCTCCTACGTGTTTCCCTTCATGGCAACCCTTTCCTCTTCTCACTGGTAGTGAGGCCTTGCAAGTTCCTTCCTATGGCTCTTGAGTCTTCATGTCCGTTTGAGCTGGTCTTCTGGATGCACTACTTGGTTCAATAGTTTGGAAACCATATGTTCCCAATTATGTGCCTTCTTTTTGACATTCCATCTCCTCTCTTGGAGATCTCTCTAGTCCTTTGTTACGTTACCACACAACATTTTTTTATGAATACTCTACCTTCATGGAGTCCTCGACACCGTTCAACGTGAAATAATGCTCAACATCTAAGGCCCATTCCATCGTTTCATCAAGCCCTTCTCTTCTGGAGAACATTTGCACTTCAACTTTAGGTTAACTTGTCATGCTCCTCAGAACCTCTATGGGCTCTTTTCTCTTAAAGCTCTCTCCCTGCTTTGTGGATCCTTCCAACAACTCTTCTTTTCACCCATGCTGTCCTTTCTTATAGCACTTTCAATATCGAGGTTATCTCCTCCATCTTCCTCGAGATCTACAACTCTGGGTCACATCTCATATAGGCTTTCTGTTGAGCCATAATATTCGTTTCTTGTTCTCTACCCATTTGCACTCGATGTAGAAAAAAATTCCTCTCTTTCACCTTCTATCGAATAATTTTATTGGAAGATGTTATTTATTCTCTAGCACTTGATTGCCTCACGTTCGATAATTTGTCAATGATTTCACAACACAGATGCTTGTTGGTTACTCTAAACCTCACACTACATGCTACCTATGGTTGCGCTCCTTTGTTGTAATCCTTAGGCACTCTAGACTAGTGAACCACAACAGTGAACCCTTTCTTTGTGATCCTATGTAGCTTGACCTCTTTACTGAGTTTTCTCCTCACTTTGCCATCCACTCCTTCATTATCTATCCACCTTATCATGGTGTAGAACAACACTTTACTAACTGCCTCATGTTCGACACTTTGCTATCATTCTTTTGTTGGCTCACATCTCACTTGTAGGCCAAACCGTTTCTTCCCTGCATTTCACAAAGTTTGAAACCTCGCTATGATACCAAATAGTGCAACCGTTGTTAGGGATCCCAGTGAAGGGATGCCTTACATTGTGCAACTGAGTGATGCTCTCACCTAATCAATCTTCAACACTTGCACAATGGATACAAAACTCATGTTTTATTAAAAAACATAGGGTTACAAGACATTTATAGTTTCATAACTTTACAGGGAGCTATTTGGCTCTCTTTCTCTCTCTATCCAGTCCTCATACTTTGATTTATTCCTCTCTATGGCACCTTTAGACTATCATGTGATCAAAGCTACGGGGCTTCCGTTGTGTTCTAAAACTTAACAGATTATTTCCAAAGACTTCCAAGCTCTTTAACTACCTCCAACAATGTCTAATAGCTAATAGCTAACAACAACTAACAACAATGCATATACGAGCCTTTGGTCACCTTTTATAGCCTCTTGGTCTTGGTCATTGCATCATTCTCCAAACATCAACTGCCAACTGTAATCAATGAGGTAGTACATAAATGTATGGAGTTTCTTTACGAATCTGCAAGCCTTTCCAAATTTAGCATAGCCTATTACGGATCTTGAATCGCACAAATATGATTACTATCAAAACAAATCTGCATTCCTTAGATCTTCTTGGTATTTTATATGCTGTTGTGTCATTCATGCAACTAACTCCACCTAGTCAAACAACTAAGTATAGGTCCATGTCACTGGCTATTATGTTGAATTCTGTATCAAATGCTTTATGCCTCATTTCCTTACCCGGTATTGCTTGGTTGTCATTGTCATGTGCCATTGATCTTTGCATGCTTGTGCTCAGACCTCCTCTATTTCTTGTGGTTTGGGTGCCTTGGACTCCTTGTAGATTCATTAGTTCTTCCATGCAATTCTGCATAGGTTTCCTAATCTTTTTGTGCACTGCCAACTATTTGTGCTTCCTTTACAAGCTCAACTTTTGCGCCTTGTTTTTACAAACCCAAACTTGGTTCTGGTTGCAACCCATTTTCATCATGATGCACAACCTCTACAAACAACTTCCCCTACGCCACTGCACTCTGTGTCTTATTAAATCTTCCATATTTTGCACGTTGTTGCACAAATCTGTCTTGCCTTGCTCATCGTTCCTTGGCACGTCCCTTAATTTGATCATGGTTACCTTCTCCATGCCTTAGTTAAAATTACATAACCCATTATTCCGCTAACCTTCACGCAACTCTAATCTATCTTCCTTTCATGTAAGTGGACTCTTGCAAAGTCTTGAAAGCCTTCAAAACTGTTGCACCATATGACTGCACATCATAAAAGATGGATTTATTCGATTGATCGACTCTCATTTTGGGGGATGCAATATTATCAATTCGCTTGGGATGTTATTGCATCACACATGCGAGTGCACACACATGCACGTGCATGCAAGTACATGTTTTACCTGAATTTGGATTAATGGGTAAGTTTAATCTAAGATAGAACTTTGGAATGTAACTCAAATATTAAGATATGACATTCAAGCATACATTTGAATGTAATGAGAGATTGATTTTTTTGATTTGATAAGTGACATATTTTAAGCATAGAAAGTACTAAGGAGACCAAGATATTCAGATTTTTAAGTTGACTGTATGATTGTGGCTGTATTCAGTAAGTGAAAATCAAAATAAATAAGGCTTGTGGTTCTTTTAGATCCAAAACTAATTCGCTATCTTGTTGGGTTGGTTCTGAAATTGATTCACAATCTGCATTGGGTTGATTCTGTTCATTTGGGTTAGTATCGTTGGTCGATACTAACCTACGTATAAGTAGGGCATAATGACTGTATAGTGATATGCAATTGTCTTTTCTTGCTCTGCATTTGCAATCCTGAACCCTGATGATGCATGCAACTCCAAAAATCAGTGACCTTTGCCTTTAAACCCTAGGTGTGTGTGCAAGGGCTAGGAACATGCAAAATAGGAGAAAGTGTAATGTGTTGAGATGACCCCAATCACATGTCTGATGATTGACTATTGTCTACATATTCAATATTTCAAGGATGAAAATCAAGCCACACACAGTTCTCCCATCTAGTTTGATTGTGCAATTGTGCTTCTTCTTTAAATGTATGTGGCGAATGATTCAATTTTGATGTGGGACAATACTTTTTTGATTTGGCTTTAGAGTGCTTTAGACTTGGATTGTGACTGCTCTTGGTGATAGGTTTACAATTTGGGAAGAATAGGGCATATTTTCTCAGTGTGCAATGGTGTATAGATGTTTATCAGATTAAGTGCCAAGTTCTTTTTGAATGAGACCTTGATTTGTTTCTATATGAATCTAATTGAATAATTTATCACTCCACTGACACCCTAGGTGGATGGTGTGACCCTAAGAAAGGGTTTAATTTTAGAAAATAGTCATTACTAGGAATAGGTTGGTACCGATCATATCAGGCAGTATCGGTTGGCAATACTGACCAAATATGGCAGGACAACCGAATTGAGAGTCTAAAGATATCTGTGCATGATATTTAACAAGTTTGAAACATAAAGTGAGATCCATGTAGGTGTATAACAATAGAACGAGAGGTTTAACTTTTGGATAACATGCAAGTGTGAGAGAATGGCAGATTAGGACCTTGTTTCAACGCTCAAGTCATGCATAGTAAATGTCTATCAAGTTTGTCATTATCAAGTACCAAAGACTATATTTTGGTATCTAAAATACATAAAAATGTAGACATAAATGCACACGCACGTGCACACACACACACACAAGGGTGTTCTCAATATATCAAGAGATGTCCCATGTGGTTTTAGAGAGCAAATTATAACCTTTGTGGCACCAGATAGAAAGTGACTCGTCCATGTGGAACATTGCATATATATATAACTCTTGTAATGGTACTTATGTTACATGTTGATAATATCACTTAAAGGAAACCACATTCGTCCATACTAGTATGACTATGAGAGTAACATATGTCTAAGATAAAGATAAAGAATGAGTTAAATTCTAAATTAGTAATAAATAACAAATTACACCCATTGTGTGTGCACATGCTTGCGTACATATACAAACACATGCACATGAAGGCTACATGCACACACACACATGCACATACATAAGGACTCATAAACACACATACTTACACACGCATACATCCACACTTGTGCGCACACATACACATGCACACGTGCACATGGACATACATGCACATGCACACATGTATACATGTGCGCGCACACACACACACACATGCATGCTCACACATACACACGTGTGAATAAAGGCACTTGTGAAAATGCATGTGCACATACAAACACATTCACCCACACACGCTCACCCACATATGCATGCACATGGACGCACACACACACAAACACATATGGTGTGTGCACACAGTTATACACATGTGCACACACAAACACATTCACCCACACACACTCACCCACATATGCATGCACATGGATGGACACATGCATATTCACACACACATGCATACTCATACATGTGTGTGCGTGCATGCACACACACACACATGCACATGCACACACTCATGGGCACACATACACACATACTCCGGCATGTGTGCATGCACATGCACTCATTGGTGCACACACACACGAGAACACATGCTAACACATAGACGATACACATGCAAACACAAGAATACACACACTCATGTGAATGTACAAACACACACACACACACACACACACACACACACAGACACATACACATACACACACAAAAACATACACAAATACACACACACACACATACATGCACACGTGCACATATGCGCACACAACATTTTTATCATGTGCACTTGTAGTTTGGAAACAAATGTTTTGGTTAAGTTTTCACTCACATTTTTGTCTCATCTAAGAGAAGGATATGCATAGGGAATAAAAGGGCATGAGGTGCAAATTATAGGCTTGTTGTTGCCAAAATCGAATTGTGTTTAAAATCTAGATTTTTTAACTCATTATTAATGACACAAATTAGAGCAAGATAAGATGGAGGGAGGACATGAGATCACACAAAATAAGAACAAAATTAGTAAATTCCCATAGCCTAAGCTAAATGAAAGCAATTTTTTTAATACATTCAAGGGAATAAAACAAAGGTTGTCTAATGTTGCAAAAGACTAAACAATTGTTTTATTGAGCCTTATATCAAATTTTATTAAAAATACTAATGATATTATATCCCTACAAATCATGATAGCTCATTGGGGGCATGGTACACATGTTTTATATTTGTTTGCGCACATCATCTTACTCACAACTCAATGCTTTACATAACATTACATATTTTGATATTGTTCATTCACTAACATTGTGATATACTATTGTTTATCTTAGTTATTGAATATACTCAAGTTACAACTTAACTTTTGTTGATCAAAATTACATATTCATGCTTGCTCTATACATTGTTTTTTTTTAGCTTGACAACATTGTATGCATTCTTTGTTATTTTTAGGACACTTAAATATGTCATTTTTGAGTGGCTCTAAGCTTGCATGTCTTTGATTGTACGCGTTTGAGGACATTTGAATATTCCATTTCTGAGTGGCTTTAAGCTTCCATGTCTTTGATTGTATGCATGAGGACATTTGAACATGTATTTGTGTGTGTCTTCTATTTGTGTGCAGATATTTGCACATGTACTTCTATGTGGCTCTAAGTCTCCTTTGTTTGCTTTTATGCATGTGAGAACATTTGAACATGCCTTTGTATGTGCTTTCTATTCGAGTGAATGACATTTGAATATGTCCCTTGTATGATCCCATTAAGCCTTCTATTGTGTGTTTTGTGTGTACTCTTTGATTGTGTGCGTCATGACCATGACACTTTGCTTGCTTTTTTGCTCAGATTTTTTGTAGCCATAATGGACATCACATCCACGCAACCTTTCCAATGCCATAATGGATAGTCTACATCCCTCCCTAAGTAGTTCTATTCAACGTTATATAATTAGTTGATTACTTATCTGCGTTATTCATTGTCACATCTATCTAGACACACACACACACACACACACACACTATGAATGATTGTTTCCAAATTCATCTTACAGGATTGCTATGCTTAGTTTATATACACAATGATGTCATGCTACTATATATCAATATTACTTAGATTTCCATTTTTACATCACAACCTATTGCATAAAAATTTATTTCGAGTTAAGTTCTTGTGCAAGGTCAACAACACACCTCAAAAGAGGAGGCATTCACAGAGGTTTGTCTTAGAGACTAGACTTCCTAGATCAATACACAGACAAAATTTAACAATGACTACACAATTGACATATTTTCAAGCTTAGAAAATACATCAAAAGTCATGTTGGACAAGAGCGCCACATTGGATAGGAGAGCACTGCTCTAGTGTCCCTCCCAATGTTGTCCAAATTCCTAAAAAATAGGGATTTCCATAATTTCTTAGAACCTCAGTTTACTTAGAATAGTACTCAATAGTTTCATAGTCTCAGTTTTTAGAATTACTCATAATTACACATTGTCTCAGATTTTCTCAATTTGGAGGAAATCATGCATGACATGTTCTAGTATGATACAAGTTTTTTTCTCAAAATCACGGTTGTTTTACTCAGTCTCAAAATCTATATGCACTAGATATCAGTTGGAGGCATGTGCATGACATATTGCTTTCTCATTGCTCAATTTTATGCCAGTCTTGCAAATGAAATGACAATTTATATCATTCTCCATACTGTATACACTAGACCTAGATTATACTCATTTTTTTATTGGTTTTTGCACCAATTTTGCACAAGAATTGAACCTTATTCCATCTGCAGTGGTTGGTTCTCTATTTGCACTAGTATTTACACTAGTATTTGCATCAAAAATATCTATTGGGATTCATACATGGATTCCAAATTACTTCACTAATGTGGGTAGACAATGAAGGAGTCAAGCACACTTTGAATTTTTAAGCACACCCACTTATCAATGAGGATTGAGACATGCACAGTCTAGTCCAAGCTATTCAACGTTAATGCAACTACAAACATAAAACTCGCCACAGTCACCAATTTTTTGCACCAAAAAAGCACAACGGTTTGCATAACCAATCAAGTGTATTCACTCCTTGTCACTCTCTAGTTCATTGTTTTTCACTTTTTGATATTCATCTTAAGTAAGGACTGATATTACATATGTTTCATTATAGGTTTTTACATGGAACACAGTTCAACATTGTGACCTACATCCAAAACTCCTCTTCACAGGTAAGTTCAAGTACAGATTCTTTTTCCATTACTCTAGTACTTTTGCTTTTGTTGCATTACTAGAATAAAAAGGGGGTAAATGTAGACATGTAAATTAACATTTCATCTAAAATTGTGCACTTGTGACCACTCTTTTATACACTTAGCTCTAGACCTATTTTAGGCCCCCTTTTGATCACTTTCAACCACTTTGCACACTCATCTAAGATAATAAATGACCCCCAAATGTACTAATTTCTATTCTTATCAACATTAGACACCTTTTAGGCCCTACCTAATAGTCAACATGATCAAATCACCCATTGAAAAAAAGTGCCTAGGGGACTATAACTAACCACTTTAGAGTCCTTGCCCTCTCTCTTGTTTTCCCACCAAATAATGACTAATTTATAACTTCAAAAGCTATATAAAGGTTGGCATTTGTCCTTAATGAGCCCCATTCAAAGGAATTTCATTGATATGATTATATAAACACATTTTAAACCATTTGGCACACAAAAGTCTTCCACATCGAAAAACACCAAAATCATAATCACACATTGAGAGCAAAATATCTATTTCGCTCAATTCTAATTGCGTCAACCCTAGTATCCTAGAGCTCAAGTTTGAATACATTTTAAAGGTCACCAGTCACAGTTAAGACAGTCACTTTAGTATTGCATCAACATCTAGCATATTTCACCAATTATTCACACACCATTATAACACTTGAGAATTGCATGAAGTTTGATCCCTTTTTGGAGTATTGGTATATAGGCAATGCTCAACACATGGAGTGTTGATGTCTCACCTAATTTTAATTACTAACCTCTTTTTCCTTATTGCTTTGCATTGGTATTCACATGTCAAGGAGCTAGGGTTTTTGAAGGAAAATCAGTCATACAGTGGTCTTTGCAAATGATCATGAAGTCCTGACCTAGATACATATTCTGTAGACGAAGATATAGAGAACCCATAAACCTTGATTGCCTAACTACAATTGGACAAGAGTGTTGTATAGTGGAAAGGAGTGCCACCCCTCTAGTGTCCTTCCCATGGCATTGTTGTCTAGGCCTAGATCCATCTGTTGATTACTATTTCCAGTCCCTAGGTTACTCTACACATCAAGTTTCAGACTCTAATTCCTCTCGCAAATACAATTTCCAACTAAGTCATTGTTTTCTCATTACACTTTGCTACTTTTAGTATTTTTTTAGGATACATTAGTTTAAAATCAGTGAATGTTATTATTGTTATATTATTCTCATGATTTTGCACAATAGTGTTGTCACTTAGGGCTTGTTTATAAATCCAAATTTTGATAAAACAACATGCTTTAGTAGAACTTGATTTGATTCAAAAGCCTATTTCACTTTACAATCTTTCTTTCACACCTTTTGAAGTTATTTACCAATGTTTACCCCATTCTCATTGAACAATCAAATTAGTTTAAACATGTGTATTCCACATCAAAGGCATTAAGGAGGTGTGAAAGGTAATAATTCAGCATCCACATGATACATCCTTAGTCCTTGAAGGAAAATCCATCATTCAAACATATTACATGGTAGAAGTGTTATGGAATATGATCCACTATGCAAGCTGCATCTGTAATGAATCTATTTCTACAAGATTACAATTATCATCATTCCCTGTCAAGGAGTTCAACTCATGATAGAGAAGACCAATGATGGAATTAACACAATCAACCACTTCTTGGATGCATTCCTTCACAAGATGTGATAAATTAGTCACCAAAAAAATGTTGGACTTATAGTTAGCAAAACATGTTAGAATTACTAGAAGGGCATGGATCTAATGACATGCAACAAGATTCAAAGCAGTGGATTGATTACTTTTGATATGGTCTCGTAACATGTGAAATGATCATTCAAGTGGAAATATGAATTCCTTGACATAATAAATTTATTATAACTCCTCTTGGTCAATACAAGGCAAGGGCACGATCATGAAAACGAGTTTGACCTGTGGTAGAAAGAGAGATTCCATTAAGAGACGAGTATCAATAGGGCATGTTAGCTTCAAGGGTAACTTGAATAAAAACAGTGTGGCATGTAGTGAGCAAGGAAGGGATTATAAGTGTGCATGGTAGTGCATTGTTAAGAGGTTGAGCCCACCAACTATATAAGAATTATCATACAAACTTTGTAAAGCTGATTGCATTGTTTTAGGAATGTAATGTCTCCATATTATTCTAAAAAATGAATGAGTAAAGAGTTGTGCGCATTTGGACTAATATCACCATCAGTTGCTTCACATGGTTAGCTTTTGGGTGATGGATTACTGCCTCACTATCTTCTAGCAATGACTCTCCCTTATTGTGCACAATGAAAATTGCGCTCTCTTGATCTATTTCGGGCTGATGTTGGTTTACTCCTCACAACTCTTTCATGTCATGTGCAAACAATGTTGCATCCTCTCTATTCCTCTTGCATCCTTAGATGCCTTATGTTGAGTCTCATCCATAGGGTTTTCCTCCTCTTGTGCGTTCGAGGTGAAAGGTTCTTATTCTTCACTTCTATCCATCACACATCGTTGTACATGGACATTTGCTTTAACCTCCCTCTTGATCGTTCTTACTGCACAACAATCCTCCACTTCATGGGAATCCATGGTTCCTATCTTTTCCTTCTCTTCCTGCGGACCCTCTACGGTGTGCAAAAGAAGACTTGTTCTCTCTTTAGGGTTTCTTTTCTGCACCCTTTTTTTGTGTAGGCTGTGCCTACACCTTATACACCTATTTGTGCTTATGCTGGATCTTGTGGAATAATATCCACCTTGCCTTCACCTATTGCACACCACTGCAATCGAGTCTCTACACCTTTTACCTTTGTTGTTGCTTATGCACAACAATTTCCTTTGCCTTTGTTGCTTACATAGCCTCCTCCTCAATGCCTTCTCTTCTCATCGATGTTGTTTCTCTTGTAGGTGTTCACTCTTAGTCTTCCATCCTCTCATGGGGTTTGATGGGATTACCCCATATCTGGAAAGAACATAAGCTCAATTGGGTTCAAATCAACATATTATTCAACAACACAACTAGTACATATAAAGTGAAGAAATCTCCTACAGGTAAGGATATCTTCTGTATTCTAATCTCTATTAAATATACCTGAATCACTCAACCTATTCCTTGAATACCTCACAATCTCTACAAACTCCTATTCTAATGTGATTTTTACTGATGTAACAATCACTTACATTATTTTATCGACTTATTATTTTCATACACACTAGTTAACAAATATTTTAATGTGGGACACCTAAGCACCCATGTGAGGACTAATTCACAACATTATCCCCCTTAGTGTGAACATGGGGAGAGGAACCACATTTTGGAACTATAGCATGATCTTCTATTGCTTTTGTCTTCCAAGTTGTTAGTGACACTTAGGGTTCACCTATTTTGTATTTCCCCTCTTTAACACCATGACTTTCCCACCAATTTTTGTTTTAGCTTTGAAATTCCAAAGCGGGGGTTTGGGGGCTGTAGCCCCTAATGGGGTCAAAGGCCATGCCCCTTGTAGGGTCTCGGGGCAATACCTTGGGTACGCTCCATGTTGCGGTACAGGATGGGGTTGAGGGGTAGAGCCCTTGAAGCCAACCACATTTATATTTTTCCATGATATTTGAAACTTCACCACAATAGCAATATTTTTCATAAAAATTAAAACCCCCTTCACAAATTAAAATGGGTGTCAGATTCGAATGAAAAACACCCAATTATAAATGGAAGTGGCCCTCTGTACAATTAAAAAAATATTTTTTTTACCCAATTTGGAGTAAAATATATGTTCTTGGGGGTCTTGAAGGGAGTTGACCCCTAGACCCTCTTCTACCATAGTGCCTTCACAAAAGTTTGTCACCTCTTTGCCTAGCAAGCCTTTTAACAATATAAATGACAAAACATCGTTTTATGTTTAAAAAAACAAGATTTTGCCTTAAGAAAAGTAAAGGATAACCTGACTTAGGGTTATATCTATCCTTAGGGATTATTTTGTCTCATTATGCAAAAAGACTTCCGCCATCAGTTGATTTGGATGAGGAGAGCTCTGTTCTGAGTCAAGTGTCATCGGGCTAAATTGGGAGTCAAGGACCGAGTCGTGGGTTTGCTTCAGAGTTGAGCTCATGTAGATGGTGCTTGCTGAGAGATCAAGTTGGTGGATTTGTGCGAGTTGAAATCCAAATGGTCGTCGAGGGATGTTAAGACCAACTTGGAGCTTTGTTGTCACCACAACTGTGAGGTAAACTTGTTGAGTTATGTTATGTGAGTTCGACATGCTTAATTTAGAGTGAAACATTGTTTGAATGTTGAGTAAGGATTGCATTGAGCTTGAAGTATTCGAAGGGATTTGATGCAAATGTCAATGCATAGAATGTCAAATCATCAATACACAATGAACAAACTATGTCATGATCTGAGGAGGGTTTTGTCGAGGTCTTTGCTCACCATAATGCCCCAGAGATGAGCCGATTTGGTGATGTAGAGCTCGAGGATTTATCCAAAAATCAAAATCGCTTTCCAATCAAGTATATCATCCATAGTTTGAATCAAGGATATCATCTATCAAATGCAACTCACAGATCAAACTAATATAGCTTGCCTATCAAATGTAGCTCACCCAATACAATGCAAAAATAAAATTAGGATCTCAATCAAACAAATGCAACTACAAGTGGGGTTGTGCATAGGTAAATCCTATGGTGTTGCTTCAGAGATGTATTTTATTTACTGCTATTTTTCCTCTTCAAATCCTTATGGAGATCCAATGCAACTAAAAACATACAAAAACCCAAAATAGACCAAATTTAATCGAAACAAAAGCATATAATGTTTATAGTCAATCCTAGCATTTTTAGACATTCCAGACTCAAATTTCAAGTTTGATTTTCTCTAAAATGCTGCAGGGGAAAGTTGAATCAAACATGTGCACACAAAAACACACATGAACAACGAACATACTATATTTAAAAAATTAAAATAAAATTTGGGGTCTGAGAATTGTGAACAAAATGGATGAAAACTACAGATAGAGTGAACAAGATGGAAAGAGAGGCGATGGATGTGAATGGAAAATCGCAGTAGGTTCACATGAGGTCCATGGTATCTGTTAGTACTATTGACATAATGCAATAAGGGTGAACATATGAATAAAGGGGTTGCATGAAGTCCATGATATTCTGATAATCTTTGTTTGCACCATTTTGACAAAAATAACAAATGGATGGAGCACAAATGAGGTATTGAGGTTGCATGAGGTCTGTGGTATCCTACTAATCTGTTTCCCTAGTCTACTCGATAAAACAAAAACTTAGTGGGGTGAAGTTTAGAGATCCCTCTTTTGAAACTTGATTTGATACCAAATGATGGGATTACCCCATATTTGGAAAGAGCTTAAGCTCAATTGGGTTCAAATAAACATATTATTCAACAACACAACTAATACATATATAGTGAAGAAATATCCTACAAACAAGGAGATCTTCCTTGTTTTAATCTCTACTAAATCTCCCTAAATCACTCAACCTATTCTTTAAATCTCTCACAATCGTTACAAAATCCTATTCTAATGTAATTGTTACTCCTGTAACAATCACTTACATTATTTGTTCCACTTATTATTTTCACATACACTAATTAACAAATATTCTAAAGTAGAACACCTAAGCACCCATATGAGGACTAATGCCCAACATTGGCTCTTTTTGGCCTATACAATGCTTGTAGGTTGGCTCCTCTTGCATGTTGCCCTTCATGGCAACCCTTTCCTCTTCACCCTAGTAACGAGGATTTGTAGGTTCTTCCTTACGGCTATTGAGTCTTCTCGCCTGTTTGAGATGGTATTCTAGAGGAACTACTTGATTTAATAGTTTGGAAACCATATGTTCATAATACTACATTCTCTTATTTCACTTCCATCTCCTTTTCCCTTAGATATCTCTCCAAGCCCTTCGCTATGTTACCATACAATGTTTTCTATGCATACTCCACCTTCATGGAGTCCTCGATACCCTTTAGTGTGAAATAATGATCGACGTTTAAGACCCATTCCATCATTTCCTTGGGGCCTTCTCTTTTGGAGAACATTTGTTCTTCAACTTCAAGCTAACTCTCTATGTGCCTTAAAATCTTTGTGGGCTCTTTTCTCCTATGGGTCTTTCACTCTTTCTTTGTGGGATCCTTCCAAAAACTCTTCTTTCTGCTTGTGTCATTCTTTCCTATAACATTTTCAATATGGAGCTTATCTCTTCCATCTTCCTTGAGGTTTGTGACTCTAGGTCATGTCTCATCTAGACTTTTTGTTGAGCCATTGTCTTCACTTATTGTTCTCTACCAATCTGTGCTCGATGTAGAAACAATTTCCTCTCTTTCACCTTCTACCCAATACTTTGATTGGAAGATGCTCTTTTTCCCCCTATACTTGACTGCCTCACGTTCGAGTAGGTTGCATCTTGCCTAGTTGAGAGTTGTGAATAGGTTGAGAGGAGTCCTAACTAGTTGAGTGTGTAAGGCTCATGTTAAGTCTACTGTAGGTGAATCTTGTAGTGAAAGTTGTTTAGAGTGTGAAATGACACACAAATGAATACTGGTACAACCTAATTTTAACATTAACCTTTTGTTTATTATGAACATAATTTGAAAACTTTGAAACTCATCAAGTTCTATGGTAATTTGGACTCAATTAACTAGGCAATGAATTATGAACTCATATTTGTGACATTGTGATGATTTTGATTCATAATGAAACAATTGAACTTATCATTATTAAATTACAAGTTCTTAATAGTAATATAAATACAGAGTCAATTGCAGCGATTGTATGTTAAAATTGCGCACAAAATATTAGGCTGTATTGATAGATTCAATCTAGCACTGTAAAAATATATATATATATATATATATATATATATATATATATATATATATATATATATAAAATAGATGATACTAAATGAAGGCCTAAAAGAAAACCTACAAGGGTTAGTTATATGTCAGATTCACTAGAATATATACAAGAGAAAGTGAAGCTGATATACAAATCAATCTTAGCTCGAAGAAGATAAATTACACTAGCTTTTCTGCTTGTTGATACATTTAGAGAATCGGGGTCATGACCAATATAGATCCGTTAGAACTAATTAAGGGGTTCATTACTACAAAATATCACTAGAGAGGGTTCCAAAGCCTCTAGTTAATCAATACCATGTGATAACCTTAACTAGGTCCTATATTTTCTTATCACAATGAATGATAAGGTAAAGTAAATCTAACCTAGTGCTCACTAAAGCATGTGGCATAAAATAGGGGTAATAAACATAAACATAAACATGCGTGGAAGAATTATAATGTAGATATAACCCTCATGCATGGAGATAGAAATACATTCAAAAGCCATTACATATGTTACTTTTGTCTACTAAAATAGAGTAATAAGAGTTAGAGATACTTATCTCGAAGATGAACTTGTTGAGGCTCAATCTCTCCCTTGGCCAATGGTGCTTTGCAAGAGGATGTAGTTTGTAAGGATCACTGAGATAGACCAACTCTAGGCTATATGATTTCTCCTAAGCATCCCAGAGTTTTTCACAAGACAAAATTATTCTCTCCAAATGTAAAGCCTAAGCAATGACTCCTCAAGTAGAATGGCAGAAAAGCAGATTGTAAAGAAACACCAATGAATGATTAACTGTCTCTCTTTGAAATGGTGAAATGGATGTGTTTATATAGTTGGATCTAACCCTAAACTCTTTCAAAATTTTAGCTGATAGAGTCAGACCAATTGACCTTATTCTTTAATTAATAAAGTAGTTAGGTCTTAGATTAGGTCGGCCAAGGCCAACCTAATCTTGTAATGTGCTTATATTTTAAGAACAAGGTCAATCCAGACCGACTTTGTTTGTTAAATGTCAAAATGAAGTTTTGGCTTAGGTAGTCGCTGTGTGAAGCGATGAATTGTTTAGAGGAGTGTGTAAGGGAGGTGTCAAAGTGTAAGAAAATGTATAAGAGAGGTTTGTGTTAGTTTTAGTGATGGTATAGGGGACAATAATCTTGCAAAACAACAATGGTTTGCCCACCCCTTTTTAGTACATCCTTCAAGGCATGTACTCAAAGAGATTGAGATTCGATGGGTTCCTACAAAAGATAAAGTATCAATAATTGATAAAGTTTAAAAATATTATTTGTATACATATGCCCTTCTTGAAGCTTATCACGTGTGATGCAGTTGTAACATGAGATGGTGCTTCAGGAAAAGAACATAGCAAGACACAATGCTGAGCTAAGTAAATTGTAGTATTTTAAAACATAAAATAACAGAAATAAAAGTAATATATATATATATATATATATATATATATATATATATATATATATATATATATATATATATATATACTTTGATTTACTTTTATTGCTGGATGGTTGTCTGTTGTGTTTGTAGTTTTGATCATGGAGGGCGCATAAGGATTCAAAACTTAAGGAGCAAAAACAAATGCAAAAAAACTAAGATAACTGAAATATGTAGGCATAACGTACCTATAAATTTGGTAAGCTAGGGTGATAAATGCTATTTTAGGACCAAATGATCAAGTCAAAATTTAGAGTAAATCGAGTAATCGAAAAGCAAAGGCTACTAAATGATCAAAAAACTCAAACAAGTATACCTTAAGTAATAAAAGATAACAAACCAAATCAAACTAAGGATACAAGTGAAAATAAAAATCTAATATCAATGTGTAAGCATTAATAATCTTTAAACAAAAATAGATAAAAAATGATAAAATAACATTGATGAGTGAGTAGTAACAATCCTTATTCAATCATCAATAGAAAAAGTACATGAAAAGGAAAACAACATTGGTGAGTCAGAAATAACAATCCAAGATTACTCAATAATGGAACAAGTACTAAAAAATAAAAATAGACATATTCTGAAAAAAAAAGATGGGAATATGGAAATAGATGCAGTTGTCTGAAAAAATGAGTGATAACATTTTTTTTTCAAATAAAACCAAGAAAATTCTATAAATGTAAAACAATGATGCAAAGAAAATAATCTATAGTCACTCAAACATATTGTTTTGTTCTAAAGATAGGTAAAACTAAAACAAAGTAGTGATAACATCTTTTAAGATGTGAATAAGAGGGAATATAGAAGTGGGGAAACAAATTCAGAATTAAACTTTTCTATCAACGGGGGAATAAAATGGGTGGTGGGGGAGATGAATGAAAAATCAAGGTGGAGAAATTCTTTATCGAAGTCGACACTAAAATTAAGTTTATCAAAATAAGAAGACTTTTGACATTAAAGACTCTGAAGAACTTTTTCTAACAAAACAAATTTTGAGTTATTTAATGAAGTATGAATATCATCCCATGAAGACTATATGCATGAAAAGTAAAATAGACCTACCTTTTTACAACGTGTTTCTTGTTCCTCATGACCTCTTACAAAATTGTCGGTCTACTATGAAAATTGGGTACTTGCATGATAAAATAGGTAGCACTATAGATTATTTTGAATTCTCCTATTCTAATCTACTGGCCTACCATACCTCAATGGACCTCAACTTTAGTATGAGGCTAACTCTGGAGTCTGGGCTTTGATTGGAGATAGGAGATGTGTTAGGAATCATGTCTTTTGGTGTGATGTTGATTTTTTGATTTTTATTACTTTTTGATCATTGTCTTTTGTTTTAAATGATTTGGATTTTTACATTTGATAGATTTTTCTATTCCTCCTCCATATGGATTTGGAGAACCAAACATGGGTGCTAAAAATAATTATCATTTAAAAACTTGAGACTTGATAGCTAAGAAAGAGGACTTATAGAGCATGGTGTCTAAGAGTATTGTGTATTCATGTGAAATAAAATTGTTATGTTGACTTCGACCTTGTTTTATCCAAAGTGAAATGAAAGAAAGGGAAACCAAAGAAAAATAAATATGAATTTATTTGAATTACCTCAAATCACACAAAACGAGAGAATATAACATGGATACAATCATAGGTAAGTATGAGTCCATATCATAAAAGTGTATAGAAGTGCAGGGAAACATGCTAACATCATTTGTTGTGAAATTTTGAACCACAAAAGAAATAAAAATTGAGGTTGAGAATATGGGATCATAAACTTGTAATCATTTCTGAACATTTTAAAAACAACATTCAGTTTGAAATAGTATGTAAATTTTATAAGAGCCTCGTTCTATCCATGGTATTACATTGTAACTCATAAAAGAGAAACTCAAGTGAGTGCAAAAATGCAAAAATGATACTTGTGGGGAGAGCTTGGTCCTATCTATGTTCTTACACTATAACTCACAAGAGAAAAATCTAATTGAGTGAAAAATGGTAGAAATGGTATTTATGAGGAGAGCCTGGTCTTATCCATGGTCTTACACTACAACTCATAAAAGAAGAACCCAAGTGGATGTAAAATGCTTTGAAAAATAATGAACTTGTGATTCAAAGAGAAAAAACATGAAAAATCAATATATGACAGAAAAAAGTATTCATAAAAAAAATCAGGACATATCCACGGTATTACAATGCAACTCATGAATTAAAGAAACCAAAGGACCAAAGGAAGGAACTAAGGTTTGTGTGTAAGATAGATTGTTGTAGAGGGTGAGATCCTTGGAGAAATCCTACAAGAAGTTTTAGTAGAACAATGTATAGAAATATGAAAAGAAAGGAAATATTTAAGTAAAATATTTTTTCAAAAATTTCACATTAATGGGTTGTTTAAAAACATGGCTTTCATTAGTTTTTAGATGGTAAGTGCTAGAACCAAGAATGTCTTTCAATAAAAAGGGGCCTCACCATTTTTGAGCATATTTACCTTCTTTATCATAGGTGTAGTCTAATTTGAGGACTAAATCATCAACATTAAAAGTGCAGACCTCTACTTTTTAATTATGTTGTTTGGTGATGCGAGCCTTGTATTGACGATCATGCTAAAGTGTAACTAAACAATGTTCATCAAGAAGGTCTAGGGCACAAAGGAAAGATTCACGTAACTCTTCATTGGGAATGATACCATGAAGAGATATACGTAAAGATGGAAGTTTGACATCTAATGGTAAGATAGTTTCATAACCATATACTAGTGAAAACAATGCTGTTCCAGTGGCAATATGTATACTAGTACGATAGGCTTAAAGTGCGAGATATAAGTGAAGATGCCAATCAGTGCGAGTTTATCAAATGGTCTTTTGTAATATTTTGTTGAGAATTTTGTTAGTGGATTCAACTTTGCCATTACATTGTGGATTGTAAGGTGTGAAAAATTTATGAGAAATCTTAAATTTGTCTCATGTCTTTGTTTTTGAAATTGCTACCATTATCAGAAATGATAGTGTGCAAAACTCCAAAACGACAAATGATTTGGTTAATGATAAATATAAAAATACCCAAACTAAATATAAGCTCTAATGGTGAATACCACATTTGGAATCAATCCTATAGGGATTATTTACTCTAATCTCCTCTCTCCCCCCACTTACTAGATTAACTTGGTTTTTATAGCACTTGGGAACATCTTAGTGCCCATGTGAAAGGAACACACTGAGTGTTGAGATGGTGTTGGATGTAATCATTCCATGAGCTCCAATAACCTACTTATATCATGTTGTGATTATATTATGTTCCTAATTCCCAATGATGATTGAGTCAAAAGGTAGTTGGTTAGCTACCTGCCAGCTGGTGCCATAAGATGACAAAACAACAATCATACTAAGTGATTGCCTCACACCCAAGTGTTTTCTATGTTGGCATGGATTATATACTTAGATGGATTTTTGGCCCAAAATTACCCCATACAAAATTATTAGTCCACCCTCATATTAGTCTTCTAATGCTTTTGGCACAAAAAGCTCAAGCACACACTCTTTTAGTTGCACTCTAGAGTCTTCAAAGCCTTGGATTATGAGATTGATTTATTTTATGGAACTATCTATCTTCATAGAGGTAGTATTGAGGGGGATAATATTATTTTTATTCAAATATTTCCTAAAATCATATAGCCTTTCCTTTATATTTATTATGCCTTTGTCTAGGATTATTCCTTATTCATAGGCCTTTATTTGAAAGGGGCAGAAGATTTCTTCCAAGTCCTGCTCCAGGGTCTTAATTTGGGCACTCAAAGTATTAACCTATGTCATGATATATGTGTGCTAAACCCTAGTAATAATATATTCCCATGACATTAATTCATATTTTCCCTCCTTTTTCCTTCTTGAGGCACACATCGATGACTGATACCTAGGTGGAGAAGTTATAAAAGATTGCATCAACCACTTCTGCACCCTCTTCAAACTTCAAGAAGAGGTCTTCCACCTCTTTCATCTTTGCATTAAGCTTT
Source organism: Torreya grandis (assembly GCA_037957365.1). Lineage (NCBI taxonomy): Eukaryota > Viridiplantae > Streptophyta > Pinopsida > Cupressales > Taxaceae > Torreya > Torreya grandis. The sequence continues at coordinate 400,293 of JARHVA010005828.1, read as the reverse complement.
TGATTTATGGTGCCAAAAGGCTCATCCTCTTATTTTGGCACTAATTAAACCTTTAATCTTAGGATCATCTAATCCACTATCACACACACCTTATCAACCTCAAAAAAACTTAAAGTGTCAATGCTATCCAGGAGGGATGGCTCGACTTATTCTACGTTCTCGGCTAGTTGTTGCAACTTTAATTTCATGGCCTTGATCTCCTCCCATGTCTCTTGCAAAATCTTCTTCCAACTTAAGAATCTAACATCATTAACAATGTTCTTATGTACTACCTCAAAGGCCATTTGGATGAGGATGTTGTCTGACCTTATTGGATTCATTGCATGGGGGTTGATAAGAAGGGAGTCATGCCATTACTCTAGTTGATATGTGCTTAGGATTTCCTTCTATGGTACCTCAAAATGAGGCTCATCCATATAATTATGAAATGCAAAAAATAGTTGATGGTGCATCCTTCTCATTCTCTAATGGGAATGTACTCTATCATATAATAGTCCTCATCAGTGAACCCCTTCTACACCTTATCTCACAGGCTCAACTCGATACCCTCTTCTTCAGTGATGGTGAGCTCTATATATTCTTACTCTTTAGTGCTAGTGCTTTATCAAGTGCCCTCCTCCAAGATATATTCTTTCTTTATTATGGGTTCTTCTTTGGACTTGTCCCCTTCATCCACTTCTTCGTCAGTGCTAGCTTCACCTTTTTGTGTCTAATAGGTTTCTTCTGTACTCTCTATTTTCTCTTTTAAGGCACTAGTATTGCCTTCCTTATCTCTAGGAATCCCTTCACTACTTGGGCATGCCTATGGTTTGGCTTCTTTTGATGTGTTGGTGGGGGTGCCAGGTGCCCCTAATGCTTTCTAATTTATGGGTTCTATACTTTAAATAATCTTCTTTTCTTCCATTTATCTCCTCACCCTTTCCTCATGAGCCTTCTTATATGCCTTCCTCTTTTTGAACTATGTTAAGGCCTTCTCTTCTTTAGCCTTTATTTATTTGGCCTCTACTTTCACAATTTCTTCTATTGTCATGCCCTTAGACTTCATGTCCTCTCTTTTTTGATCTAGCTCAAGCACCACCTCTATATGTTCCTTGCTAAGGGCCATTTCCATCCACTAGCACCTCTTTTCCTCCTCAATTTATGGAGGCCATGTAATGGGTTTTTTAGGTGAGGTGCTGGATGGATTTTTTTACCTCCTCAAGCATGGTAGCACTACCACCTTAGAGAGCCTCATGAATTATTATGATGCTATGCTCCTCCCCTATTTCTTTTTCTTGGACAATGTATACTTTTATCCCTACATCCTTTTCCTCTTCCATCTCTTCATGTGCTTATTATGCTTCTACTTCCTTGAAAACCTCTTATGCCTCCATCTCTACTAGGGTTATTGTGGACATTACCACTAGCCCCTTAGACGACTTCTTTTTCATCTCTATTGGCTTGGGTGAAGCAATCCTTGGTATGAATACCATGTACTTCTTCTTTAGTGGCTTCATCACTAGAGGTGATCTTCAATATGATGCACTCTTACATCTCCTCAAGTGTCTCTCCCTTTTTATTTTTGGGAGACTTCTTCACTACTACCAGTTCCATCTTCCCCTCATCATGGATTTGAAGGGGGAGGTCATCATCCTTCTCGTAACATGCACCCTTCTTCCTCAGCTTCATTTTGTAGTAAAACATGTGGAAGTGCTTGCATATGACCTTTTAGAGGGGATGGATGTTAGTGTGATCAGAGTCATCCTACTCATCCTTGGTCCCTTTCTCCCTTGAGTACACATATTGGTTCCACAGCTGGCTCCTTTTCAAATCCATGGTCTTGATCAAGATGTCTAAATATTATACATTGGGGATTTTTTGAAATGTATCCCTAAAGTATTTAGCTAAGAAGGCATTAGGGAGCTTTAGCTAGCCATATTTGTTGCCATCTATGAGTGCTAAGCCCAACACAAAGAAGTGTTTCATTATGATAATTTTTTCCATCTTAAACATATTCTGAGGGAGCTCCTCAGGAATAAACCATTACTTTCTAAATGCCTTGATGTATTGGGTACACCACCTCATCATGTGAGTCTTGTATTTATGGGAGAAGGCTAGGGGTAGGTAAAGTATTGATATTTCAGCATCGGGGAGTCTTTGTGCACTGGGAAGAACCAAAGGTTATCCTCATCATCATATGGCACTCAAATTTCCTCCATGATAATCAAAATCAAAATTGAACCCCACCGAAAGGTCTCCCATGCTGTGTGAAATTCAAACTTGTTCTTCACCATCTCTTCCACTATGAATTTGGTGATGTTAAATTTGACACCCTACACCATGTGGTAGGCATTGCATACATAAGTATTTGTGATATCCACCCACTAATCATCAGAACATAGTTTCAAACTCACCAGTTGCATAACTAACCTCATCCCTAGGTCCTTGATGTCTTTGATTGGGAATGTGAAACCTCCCTTGTAGTTCCTTAGGAGCTTTGAAACCCTTTCAACTTAGGCATCATCTTCTATCATTTGGTGGATGTCTGTACCAGAGTCTAGGAGTCCAGTGATTTGCCTAATAAGTCTAGATGACAACCTCATGCACCTCCCAAAAAAGTAGAATTGGTCCTCATGGATGCACAAGAGGAAGCACTGTACAAGTTATTTTAGATTTTTGAAACATTGAAACTCATAGAGTTGAGTTACACTGGTGGTTGTAAATTTTCCTCGAATGGAGACATTAAATAGTGTCATTCCTACTTTAGTTTTTACCCCCGTATCTACCACCCAGTCTTATACTAGGTGTTGCACATTGTTCATGGTATAGTGGTTATATTCCTTGAGCCAAAAATTGTGTGAGAAGGATGCCCAACTCTCTCCTATCAAAACCTCTTTTGGAAACTACATTTCTTAGTAAGACATCTTTGCAAGTTCCTTTGGATTGAACTCAATAATGCTAACTCCTTCTACCAACTGCACCTTGTTTTTCACCATGGCTACTTCTTCTATATATGCCCTCTTGGCATCCTTCTATGATTGTTTTAGGCTAGAGGTCTTACATTTCTTCCCCATCTTGAACTATATGGTGTTGAAGCACAATATGTTTATCTTTCTAAAACCTTCAATTTTCGTTGGTGTTTTTCACATTCACAAGGTCTATGACTATGTATTTAGCTCTCAAACTTTATGTATTGTTAAGGGTGGACTCGGTGTCACTTTACCTTTCTACTACTTGGTTATTTCCCAATTCATTCCCATCACTTTTGTATGCCAATATAAAAGGGAACATAATTCATTTTTTTACACAATCCTTCACTTTTGGTGTCTAGGGGTGCTCAAAGTCTTAATGTAGTAGCATTTTGTTACTTCATCTCTAGTTTGCTCTGGTTTACTGTATATTCTTGTTTCTAAATTATATTAAGGTTTGTAACCTAAACTAGTTAGTGTCTTTCTACTTTATACCCTAATTTCAGCTACCATCTTAATTATAGGTGTTTAATGACATGGCAATGCCTAGAATTATTGGGATTTGCCAAAACCCATGAAATCCATGAGAATATACTATCGTGCATGCAATTAATGTAGATCTTTTTGCCTCCACCATTGATCAATTAATTCTCCTAATGGTATTTTGGTGAAGTGACATTAATTTCAAACAATCACTTCTTACCTTGCTCTAGGTGGATACTAACTTTCCCTGATGATGTTTCTCTTATGCTTTTGTTTACTTGGCATGACCTTCACCTTCCTTATGATAATCTAGGCACAATACCTCACATGCACATGATTCAACCTCCACGGTCTCATTTTATCTTCCCACTGTGCTTCCATCCATGCATACTTTCCTATCTTAAATAATTTCTCTACACTTTCACCTCTTGCCTTGGCCTATCCTACCCCATACAAATCCCTTGTGATGGATCTCCATCACTTCACTCTCTAGGTGTATTCCACTCTTAGCATCCTATGCACATTTATTTCATCATATGCACATGAGTATCTTATGCATCTTTCTCTGTCACTTGGTATTCCTATTTTCTAAGTCCAATGAGTTCTAAGCACCTAAATACTTAAGTGTCTGGCCATAGGTTATTAATAAGTAACCTCGCTCAATTCACCTAAATTGTATTATGTGTGGAAGCACTGGAACAATTCTCCCATAGGCCTTAGGGCACCTCTCTTTCTAAATATTACACATAAAGATTTGGTGCACCTTATGTCAATATCTAGCAAACTTCATGTGCCCATGACTTAGGTGTTTAGACTCAAACACTTATAAAGCATTCATGTTTGACTCACTTAGGTGGAATTATGCAGGAAAGTGCCAAAAGAGTGTTATTAGTGGGCCTCAAAGCACTACTTATTCACTTATCCCCATAACTCAATTCATCAAGAACTAGTTGGTTTGTAATAAACTTTATTCTAGTCACACAATATCATTGACTCATGACTAAGGAGCGAATGTTTGATGGAAAAAGTGTCATCTTACTACTTATAGGGCTTTCATTGGTTACCATTAAAATTCCTAGGGAGCATCTCACCTGATAACATGTGTAGCTTGCATGTACTGTCTCTAATATATTTTAGATGACATATGGACCCATCCACCTTATCTATAGCTTGATCAAGTGATTGAGGTACTTGGAATCATAGATAGAAACTAATACTCCTTTAGTTATTACATTGTGCTTAATATACTTGTCATGCCAGAGCTTCTGTCATGCCTTCTCTATCTACTAACTCCACCTTGCCTAGGCATGTAACTCATCTAAGCACTCCAAGTACTCTAGTCTTGCATTCAATGATTTTGGGTCATCTAATCAACCAATTCTCATGATAAAAAATGATATCACCAAGAACTCCATTGGTATAATCACCTCAACACCAAACACTAGTTAAAATGGTGTAGCCTTGTTTAGGTGCTTGTAGATTGTGTGATATGCCCATAACACTATTGAAACTCAATCATCCCAATCTTTGTGACCAACATCACATATCTTTGTGAGGCATGCCCCTGAAATCTTGTTGAAAGCCTCAACTATGCCATTCACTTGGGTATGATAAGGAGTTGTCTTATGGTACACCACCATATATTATGTCAGTAAGATCCACATAATTTCATTAATGAAGTGTGTACCCCTATCGCTAGTCAAGCTGAGGGGGTACCCATAGTGGCTTATGATGTTTTAACATATAAACCTTGTAGCTTTGGTGGAAGTGTAGTTTTTGGTTGGTGCAGTGTCTGCCCACTTGGTGAAATAGTCAGTGGCCACTATAATGTATCTCGCACCTATGTGCCATACTACAGGAGTAATTGGTCTAACAAAATCAATGGCCCATTTCTTAAATGAAACCTAGGAAATAATGGGGATGAGAGGCATCTCATCTTGGTGGTTGGGATTCTCTATGCACTTACATATATCACATGCCTTGGCATAATCTTTCACATCTTGAAATAGACTTGGCCACCACAATACTGATTGTAATACATTATATGTCGATACATATCCTACACAATGTCTTATTGTTATCCCCTCTTGCACCTCATGTAAAATGGAGTCCCTTTAATATTCCAAGACACATAAGCATAGGAATTCATCTTGACCTAGTTTTTATAGTTCCTTTCTAATGAGATGAAAAGGGGTAGTGTGAACTGTGAGTTGTTTCTTTTATTTGGTTATCATTGTTTGGGGTGTTGATCTAGATGTTAAAAAAGTGGCTATCTTTGCCAAGTCCTTAGGGGTGCACTAAATTCTATAGAGTTGTGCATCTAGCATATCATCCTCAATAGGAACTACTACATCATCAGAGTTGATATGAGATAAATGGTTTGGGCTTGAGTTCTGTTTTCCTAGCTTGATGACAATAGAGAACTAGAATTCTTTAAATAAAACTATCCATCTACAAATGTGCCCATGAAGAATAGATTTATTCATGAGGTACTTAAGTGCCTCATGGTCTATGAAGAAGATGAATAGGGTCACCAATAATTATTATCTAAATTTTTATAAGGTAGAGACCATAACAAGAACCTCATGCTTAGTTGTGGTATAGTTCTACTCTATCTTTGTCAATTTTTGCTAGTGAGAGAGATGGGGTGATCCATTTTGCCTTCACTAAGATGCACTAGAATGGATCCAATCACAAAGCCAAATGCATCAACATGGATGTGGAATGGGGTCATCTAGTCAGGGAATTATAAAATAGGTGTGCTAGATAACTTGAGCTTCAAAGTTTCAAAAGCATCCTCTTGCACTTTGCACCAATATAATGGTCTATCCTTGTACAATATCTCCTCTAGTAGTACCAAAATATTTTCATAGCTACTTATGAACTTTATATAATATACATAGTGGCCAAGAAAGGCATGAACATCTTTCTATGTGGAAGGAGTCTAGAACTAAATGATTATTACAATCTTCATAGGATCAAAGAGAAGACCATATCTATAGATGATATACTCGAGTAGGGTCCTAAAAAGTGTCATGAAGATGCAATTTTTTAGGTTTAAGGATATCTGTAGCTATCTACACCTTTCAAAAATTAAGTGCATGTTATCATAATGGTCCTTCATGAGGCCATACACCATCCAATCATCTAGGTATACCTAGAGGAACTTATGGATGAAGTATTTAAATGTGGTGATCACCACTCTAGAGAACATGGCTGGCACATTATTGATTCCAAAGGGCATCGTATTATAATCAAAACAACCCCATTTAGTCATAAAAATTGTTTTAGGCTTGTCTTTCTCCTCAATCTAGACTTGACGGTATCTATAGAACCCATTAATGAAGGTGTATATCTCATAGCCTATGATGCCATCTAGGACTTTGTCAGTGAATGAAGTTGGGAAGGGGTGAGTGATGCAAGAAAGGTTAAACATTATATAATTGACATAAATGTGAATGTACCCATCTTTATTGATGCTTATTACCATCAAGCTTACCCACTCAAACTCTTACATAGGGTGAATGACCCCTGCATCTAGTATTTACATCGATCTATCTTAACCTTGGCATAGAGGTTGGGATTCATCCTGGATGGGTGATTCTTGACTAGTCTTGCACTGTGAATTAACTTTATGCTTAGATTCTTAAGGGATGGATGGGATCCCTTAATATCTTGATAATTATTGGGGAACAAGTCTTGGAATTCATTCAAGAGATCCACAATGCATGTCAGTTCTTTGTTAGACCTATAGGCACCTAGAGTAGCCATCTTTAGCTCTCCTTCTATACTAATGCCCACCTTGATAGTCTTTAGTGGTGTATAGTAGGGTTCATTCTTTTCCTAGTGAGAGTCCTTGACTTTCCAAGTTCCCTCAATTATCTCTATGCAAAGATGAGTCAAGACTTCTTGATCAGGAGCACTATCATCTATTTGGTGTATAAGCTTTCTTTTACCTATCAGAGTTTTTCAATATATTTATTTTCAAGTTTCATCATCTTCTTCACTTGAGTCATTGTTGGGCATTTGTTCCTCAAATAAATTTAGGAGCACCAACGCTTTCTCCTTGAACATGTCTTTCAAGTGCTCCTTGAGGATTGTGGTGTCCTTGAACACTATCCTTTGAATTACTTGCAGTGGCTTGATCAACCCCAATTTCTATGAGGAAAAGGAGAGGGTGTGCATAAAATTCTCATTAAGGGCATCCCAATTGTTCATTTCATAGTGTGTCTCATTGACCACATACCATACTCGTGACCTGTCTTTAGATTTCTATAGAGGGTATGCACCCATAAGTTTTTTGGGGTAGTTGTGCCATAATCAATCCATGTTTCTTCATATAAGTGCACATGTGCTATGGGATCAAATTAGTCAGATTATGCCATTATATCCAAGTCCTCATTACTTCTCCTAAATCTATTGCAAATGGATGCTTTCACATCTTGCTAGGTTGGAAAGTTAGACTTTTCTGCTACCCACCAATGGGGGGTAGTGCTTCTTAATGTATACAATAGTGCACCAATTATATTTGTTTCTTTAGAGATGCATGATTCAAGATCATGGACATAATATTCCACTAGGTTACTCCCTTTAAATTTTGAGAGCACCACAAGTTTAAATTTTCTCAAGTGGAGTACCTTCTTTCCTTTCTTCTCATCATAAGGGACCTGTCATTTTAGAGTGCAATCAATTTGGACCTAGTCAATCCTCACAAGTTTTATCACCTTTGCATGCACCAAGTGACACCTATGACTAGTGGTCTCATAAGCTTCTTCAACCCATAAATCATAAGTGACATTATTGGTGTCTGAGGTTGACTATCCATCTTCCTAAGAGAGCACTTTTTGATTAGTGGGGTTGATATTCTTGATGCCTTGTGTTGTGATGTTATATATATGGTTGAGATAATCCTCAAGATCAACACTATCTACATAAGGGGTCCTTGGTCACTTGAGAGGGGAATCACTAACCTTTCTTTTCCATTTTTGAAGGTCATATATCACTTCTTGAAGTGTATATCATCATTATTTGCATAGCACCATGGCCTTTCAAGAATCACTGGATAGTTATCTTGTTTAGCCAACTCAATTACTTCAAATTTAGCATGGATTTTGTTTCCCATAATATCTACAATGGTGCCCTTGAAAATTCCAATCAATTGTGCTCGAGTCTTGTTGGCTATGAAGAGTACACGGGGAGAAGGCCTCAAGGCTATCCTACCCATATTTTCTCATGTTGTCTTGGTCAAGACACTGACCTCTATGCCTGTGTTGATAAGGACCTCATAGATGGACCATCCATAGATGGTGGGATTCACTAGGAGTTCTTGGTCATACTCTACATTTTGGGTATGCCTAACCTCATGTGGCCTCTCCATGCACAACATAACAACTTTAACTGGCTTCTACTTGCATGTTATAAAAGTAAGTTTTTAATAGAGGTAGCATCCCTTATATTTTTAGGAGGCACAATATCTCTATTAGTTCTTGTACTTTAGCCTCATGACCATCCTACTTCTTAAGAAAAGCAACATCTTATGCCTTTAGGTCTCATGCTAGTTGGATCTCTCCTTACAAGTTATGGATCACACTCATAGCCTACTATTATACATATTTTTGGCACATAGGGTCTGGATAAGGCACAACTTTGGGTTTAGGATATGTTATGCACTCAGTGTAGCTTGGATCCCCATATTCTAGGTATAACTCTGATACTAGTGCAACTGAAAGTTGAGTGGTGAGTACACTTTGAGTAGTTACCTATACTTTTTTTGGCTCTATGTGAATTGGTTATACATTTAGAGTCCATTTATTTAATTTATGCTCATGATTGATCATTCTTACAACCATATCTACACCAATCCTACCTTGGGTCAATTTTTTTTACAAGCCAGGGCATTCCTTGACCTTGTGTGTTCCTTGACAATACCCACACATTGGATGCATAGGTCAGTCACACTAATAGTCCTTGATCAAACCATACTTGTAACATGATTATGGTGGATACCTTCCTCCACCATGTCCACCACCTCACCTTTGGGTGCCTCTTTACATCCCATATCCTACATTTTATTGGTTGTATCCCTCATTTCCCTAGGCTCCCTGCCCTCTTGCTAATACTATTGCTTAATGTGTGCCTTTCCCCATGTTTTCATGTATTTCATCAATTACACAATAATCAATCATGGTAAGAGTATAGGCATTGCATAATTGAAAATAGGTGGTTGTGTTGACTTGATTGGCATATTGCAACAAAGGTAAGTTATGAACATTATGCACCTTAAGATAAACCTCATATCTAAGAAGTAATGTGTGTACATTCCTTCAAGGGTAGTTATTCCTATTATGGAATTTTATTTCATATTTGGTGCACCACAACCCACTTCAAGCATCTTACAATGAACTAGTGATCATATTCTATAGTTGGGAGGATATAGATCAATCTGTACATCCATAAAAGGGTTAATTCCTATATCAATGCTCTTAACTACCTCAGCTCTAAGTGCATATTCAAGCACTACATAAGGGTCTATGAATGTTTTCATAGATAACACCCTTTTAAATGGTACTAGTTATCCCTGAATGAACCATTGTGCATGTTGGGAGGGGTGATTATCATAAGAGAGCCTAGAAAGAAGAGTTTTGAATCTAGTATCGTACAGGTGCATGCTCTCTGATAATATTTGGTTAATCTCTTTGAGCCAGGTGATGCTCTGTTGTTCAAACTTAGGTATGCCAAAACTCTTCAATAATGCTTTCTTTAGGGTTTCATAATCAACCATAGCCTAGTTAGGATCAAACTTCCTATGCCAAGAATGGGCATGATCAAGCAAAGTTGTCATGAACTAGGTTGCCTTGTGCTTAGATTAGGTTATACCCCAAGCATGCTATTGTATTTCACACTTGAGTACATGCTCTATGACATTATCTATGCCTCAAAACTTAGCTAGACACATGGCCATCTTGTAATAAATTTAGGGTGGGGGAGTAGCGAATATTTGAGGTGATTATCCCCTTTGTACTTATCCTAAAGATGGTCCTTTAACACCTATGCCATTGGGTCAGGCACTAGTCCCATTATTACCACTGACATCATGGATGATGATGTTGTTGTACTACCAACTAGTGGCATTGAGCCACTTTCTCCAGGCTATTGCCCAGGCTGCATAACTGACATTGGCTAGATTGGAATGCTTGTGCGTATGTTCTATCTAGTTGGGCTAGCACCCCAAAGTCTAAAGGTATCATCACTTAGCTCCTCATAAGGAACAACTTGTTTAATTATAAAATTATGGTCCAAGTCTATAAAATGGTCAAAGTCTAGGTTGATAATGGATTTAGTTATCAATCTTTTGTTTAACTATGAGGGATCTAGTGCATGATCTTACACTATAGGTTCAAAGGGGGTAGGTGCATCTCTAATGGTAAAATTATAAAAGAAACTTGAGCATTCTTCCCCTGTCAACTATGGATCTTGTTGTATGAATTTAAGGTTTCCCTCCTCTGGGTGCTGCTGCCATTCAAGAGATCCTTCCCCATGCCCTTCCCACTTGCTATGGGTCCTCTCGACACTTACAACTTCTAGATATTCTATTAACTTGCACATCCTCTTATTATAAGCCTATCTAATGAGCTATAGGTGTCAAATTACCTCTCCCCTTCCATTGTGCTTCACTTACTAATCCCCTTCTTCCCTGTTTCACTACTCATACATGAGAGGAATTTAGCCTTCCATTCCCATGGTTTCAAAGCCATAATCCACCATCAATTTTTTAAGTTTGGTGCCTAACTCTATCATAAATGTGCCTCTAGATTCACACAGGAATTGATATTCTACTTCTTTAGGAAAGGAGTATGCCGATACTATGAACTCAAGCACATAGTAATTTATTGCCCTCTACCACCATTTATCTATGGCTTTAGTCCAAGTCATGTCTAAGTTATCAAGAATTTTTAGGCACTCTTTCTTTCACTTGAGGCACTATCCATAGATTCAAATTATGTGTGTTTCATAAGCATCCAACCATCAATACACCTACTCATGTAGTTTTCAAAAGAAAACCTTGTATAGAGCATCATATAAATGGTTTTAAACCCACATCCTTAGTTTTTATCCTCTATAAGTTGGGTGTCTCAACACAAAGCTATCCTCCACTTGTTCTAGCCAGTACTTGAAGTTATCAAGGGAGAGTCATAACATCATTCTAGTGGACCATTGTAGTAATAAAATTCAACATGGGTCTCAACAATGGAACCAAAATATTGTAGAAAAGAAGGGGTCTTAAGTCATCATCCTTATCAGGCACTTATCTAGCTATCCAAGTTAGATCTAGACTTGTACAGCATGGTGCAAGCCTTGACTAATCCTATAGTACTCAACATTTATCACTTTATCATGCTGGAATCACTTCACATAAGGTGTAAGCCTTATTCACTCACTTGAAGCACAACAGAGAAAGGATTGGGGCCTGTGTTGGGCTAGTTATGACATGGTATAGCTCTATCTTCTAGGGACATTGGTTAGTACAATAGTAGTGGTAAGTTCATGATCATAAGCCATTCTGGGGAGGATCTAACTATCTATTACATGTAAGTCTATATGATGTGGTTTTATAGCTTCATGGGTGTAAGACTTTAGTTTACTTAGCTTAGCATCAGTCAGGTGCTTGGGGGGTTTAATGGAGTGCTTAGATGAAGTAATTAGGCTTAGGCTCATGCTTTATCATAAGTATCATCATAAGGTGCAGGGCCATTCCTATACTTAGACCATTTCTATATGGGGTGTTGATGCCATCATACACTACAGAAGCACCATGAATGGGCTAGGTTGAAATCTTATGGGAAATTAATATACACAATATAAATATAAGTATTCAATCTATTGAAATATTATGCAAACAATTCTCATTTTAATCCTATAGTCATAACCACGTATACCAGATTAACACTCATTAGATGCAACACCATCTATCATTAATAGGGTTCAAATATATATATATATATATATATATATATATATATATATATATATATATATATATATATATATATATATCTATATATATATATAAACTGAGCAAATACTCATCTTAAATTTGATAAAGGCCCAAAGGCTCACATGCAAGCTTGGACACTATAATGGGGAGCCTCAGAGGCATCCCAAACTAAAATCTAAACCCTAATGGTGAATATAACATCTAGAATCAATCCTATAGGGCTTTATTACTCCAATCTCCTCTCTTCCCCTACTAACTAGATTAACTCAACTTTTATAACACTTGGGAACATCTTAGTGCCCAAATGAAAGGAACATTCTAGGTGCTGAGCTAGTGCTGGATGTAATCATTTCACCATCTCTACTACCCTAATTTTATCATGTTGTGATTGTCTTGTGTGCTTCCTTCCTAATGATAATTGAGTCAGAAGGGAGTTGGTTAGTTGCCTGCAAGCTAGCACCACAAGATGAAAAAATAGAAATCATACCAAGTGATTACCCTATACCAAAGTGTCTATTGTGTTGACATGGATCCTATACTTAGATGGACTTGGGGCCTAATAGTTATTTAAGTAAACACATATCAATAGACTTACATTCATAAAATAGTTACCAAACAAGGGAGGTAGAGTTAACAGAGTAAACATACTAAATTAATTATATAAAAAATGATCCTTATGCTATAACAAAACTGATTTCAACTCTTAGACACCATAACTACAATTATTACAAATTTTATTCCTTGTAAACTCGTAAAACCTATTTATGCTTCCTCATTTATTTTTTTTTCAATTTTTTGTATTGTGACTGCTATCACATAGGTTGTCCTCTACTCTCCTGCTCTTCTCCTTATTCTACTAGCTACTGCCCTTGCTCTTCTCTTTTATTCCTATTTACTCAACTAAAAAAAACATTCTTCTTATCCATTTATTGTTTTTATTCTATTTATTTAACATTTTTTATTTTCATCTTATGATGTTATTACAACTACTGTTCTCTCTAATTAGGCTACAAGGAAACTTCATAGACTTATTTTTTCCTCATGTGCTTGTCACTAGATATTTTAAAACTAATTAGAGAGAAGCGAAAATTCATAACCTTTTTTGGTCTAATGTGGCTATCACTAGCTCACTGTGTAACCAATCATATGATAACAAAACTTCAAAAATCTGACTTTATGCTTTCATAATAGTCTTGGTAGTATATGACTACTTGTAGTTAATCAATTTATAATCTATCTATTTTTTATTGAAGGTGTGAGGTTAAGGATTAATAAATTTAATAGAGTTACCTTACGTAGATGATTTCTTCATCTACTAATGTTAATTTATCTACCTATGTAGTGCCAAAAAAAAAACAAATTTACTCAAATCCTTCTCTAGACCCATTCCATTTTAAAGTACAAAACAATCTACTAGTGTACAACATCTATCCTTATCCATGTCATTTATTAATTTTTTTTCTAATCCATAGGAGAAAGCAAACTTAAACTATTTGAAAAAATGCTTGAATGAAATTTATGAAAATGTGAAATCATATAGAAGGCATTTGAACTATTTGAAAAATGTATGAATTAAATTAATGAGATATGGAGGGCTTGGATTGGTTTATCTTGGCTACCTAAAAGATGACTCTTACACGAGGATAAAATTTTAAGAATTTACTTAAACTAAATTATTCTGTTATTGGGTCAATTTATAATCATACTCGATTATCCTATTGCTATATTTCTACCTTGAAGGACCAATCCACTCCTCAATGGGTTGGGTAAAATGAAACATCATTTTAGTTGAATTTACAAGAACCCATGCCATAGACACAATCATTTTATATTTATCCTGAGATTGTGTAGTCTTAATATTGATTTTTTATTTTTATTAAATACTTTTGAATTCATTAGCGTTTCAAATTATTTTAGTTATGTTTGTAACTTTTCCTACTAATAATCACCTTTAATGTAACATATTGGGAAGGAATAATTATAAGATATAATCTATATCTATTAATGTGTTTACTTCATAGTTTGTGATGGAGGTGTCCAAAAGCATGTGAAAATAAATTTTCCCTATGGATTGATACATAAATTATTGGTAGAACATTCATGAGAATTTTTTGGGTGAGGGATATTCTGGCACAATAATATGCATTGGCATTGCATTTATTAAAAAAATTATCCAATATATACAAAGGTGTGTGTGGAAAGTATATATATTTTTGATTTTTTTTAAAGTTTCATTTGAAATATTTAAAAAAATGGCTTCTCAAGACTTCATATTTGACAAATCCCACATGTTTAGTGGCTCAAATTACAAAATCTATGAAATTAGACTTTAAACTAAGTGTATGGATAGAAAATTATGCTCAATTATAAGTGGAACTAAAAAAATCCTTTGGGTAGGCAAGAAATTTTTGAAAACACTAATGCTTATCAACAAATGTCTCAATAAGCCATGCATATCATCCTAACAAGTGTTAAGGATGAAATCCTGATTTATTTAGGAAATCAAGAATCCCCCAATGAAACTTGAAAAAACCTTAAATCTATGCATGAAGGAATCGATCTATCAAAAACCATCAAACTCATCCTAGAACTAATGACCATTATTATAAAAGGAGATGAAAAGGTGGTAAATTATCTTATAAAGATAAAAAACATTTAATCTCAACTATATGGTTTCAACTTCAACTTAATCCAAGATTGACTTCTCTATTTTATCATCCAAATGAACATTCATGAGAATTTTATGAACTTCATCTCTATATTTAAATTCAAAATATCAAACTGAGCAAGATATACCTAAACTCACCATCATATCTACTCTTCTCATCCAAAAAGAGTAGGTCATGATAAACTTTGACTCCAAATATAATTATACTTAGTCTCTTCTATCTCAAAATGAGGAAATCTATGCTCCCCAAAATAATGGAACTCATAACTTTAAATAAAACTTTAAACCTGACTTCAGATATTCTAAATACAATAACAAGAACGTTAACAAGAAAAACTAAAACAAAACGTTTAAAGTCAAATTCAATGGGAATTGGAACAAGTGTGTAAGATTTGAAACAAAGAGTAATATTGTTATCAAAATAAGAAAGGGTTAAATAAAAACTTTAAATATCATAAAGGGAATAATTTTTTTAATGAAAATCATAATAAAAATTAGGATTCTAACAAAGTTATTATTCTTTACACTACACTTTCTGCTTCAAATGACAATGAATAGATCTTAAATAGTGGTGCTTCAAGACACGTGACTTAAATGTGTAATAATAATACATGTAAAATAATGATGTGAATTTTTTTATCTAGGAGACAACTCAATCATAGAAGCAAAATATCAAGGTAAAGCAAAACATTCAAATGGGTTTATTATCAATGTTTTATTTGTTCTTGAACTCAAAAAGAATATTTTATCCTGTTCTCAACTTACTCAAGATAATTTTATTATAATAATACATAAATAAAAATGGTTTATTAAATATAAATCTAATTCTATTATTGATGAGGGCATTCAAAAGAATGACCTTTATATATTTAATGGCTTCTCTAAAGAAACATGTCTTTCCTCCCAAATAAAAAATGAAACTCAACTTTGGCATGAAAGACTTTGTGATCTTAACATTAGGATTATTTATGATATGTATAGACATAACCGTATGGTAGGATTAAATAAAATCAAACATTATCATGAAACTTGTGAAGGATGCTTACGTTGTAAGCAACACAATATACCCTTTAATAAACATCATGAAGAAAATTCATATCATCCTTAGAACTTGTTCATAATGATATAAGGGGATCGCTTGAGTTTTATTCTATTAATGGGTCTTGCATGCCTTAAATTTCATTTATGATCACGCTATGATGATTTGGACCTAATATATAAAACAAAAAATCCAACATTTTATACAAATTCAACGAATTTAAAGCCTTGGTTAAAAACATGTCCAACCAAAAAATTAAGAGATTAAGAACTAAAAATGTTGGTGAATATATAATTAAAGAGTTTTGACTCATTTTGTGCCTATTTTGGAATTAAAATTAACCACTCCCTATTCTTCATAAAAAATGGAGTTGTTGAAATAAAAAATAGGACTATATCATAAATTCTACCAAAGTTCTAAATTTCTCTAAGCGAAAGCCAAAAACACTATTGTCCATATTATTAATAGAGTTACTAAAAAAATGTTACACCTTTCAAATATATATAAATGTGTGCCAAGAAGAAACCAAATGTTTCTCATCTTATAATATTTTGTAACCTTGCATATATCTTCATTCCCAAAACAAAAAGGAAGAAACTTGATGTTACCTATTGCCCTTGCATATTTATAGGGTATGGAAAAAGAAGCAAAGGATTAGGATTTTATGATCCTTCCATAAGAGAATTTAAAATAGAAATCTTCAAATTTTTGAAAAACCTTTTTGTGAGTCCTGTATAAAACCCCCTCAAGTTTATCTTACTAAAGAAATAATTGGACTAGAATAAAATGATCTAAAGATGGACATTATGGATGAGTTTGAGGGGCAAACATCACAAAGTTATGTCCAAAATGAAAGGCCTAAATGGGCTCAATCGTTATTACAAAATTTTAACTTTTAAAATATTAATAAAATGACTATAATTCAATATCATATTATGCCTTAATGACCTTATATTAATGTGAACCTCAATATTTCAATGAATCCAACTAAGATGAAATATGAAAGGATGTGATGAAATATAAATATAATTCTCTAATAATAAATCAAACATGGGGACCTATCCCTCCACCATCAAATGTAAGTATTGTTAGATCTCAATGGATTTATAAAATAAAATATAATTCCACAGGTAAAATTTTGACAAATTTAAGGCAAGATTACTTGTACATATTTTTACTAAAAATTTAGGCATATATTATGTTGTGCACTGTAAGGATGATTATTACTCTTGCAACCCAAAATGTTTGGTAAATCCACCAAATGGATGTTAAAAATGCATTTCTAAATTGTGATCTTGAAGAATAGATTTATATGAGTCAACCTAAATGTTTTTAAGAACCTAATAAATAAAAATATGTTTGTAGGTTAAATATATCCTTATATGGTCTAAAACATGATCCAAGAGATTGGTACTCAAAATAAAGAATTACTTTAAAACTTTAGGTTTTACTCATTGTTACTCTGATAATGATCTATTTGTAAATATATAAAATGGTCAAATTATTTTAACTGATTTATATGGTGATGATCTTTTCATTACAAACAATGAGACTACCTTAATTCTTAAACATAAATATAAACTATGTCAATACTTTGAGATGTCTAATTTATGCCTTTTCATCAATTTATTGGCATGGCTATATTCTAGGATCAAAACTCAATTATGATATATCAATAATAATATGCTCATAAATTGATTATTAAGTTTAACATGGTTAATTATAAACCTTTATGCACACATATTGAAGTTATTATTAAACTTAATCCAAAATTTTCATGTGAAAAAGTAAATCCTACAATATTTATGAAACTAGTTGGAAGTTTACTTATCTAACTATTCCTATACCAAATATTGATTATGCTATAAGAGTTGCTTCAATATTTATGCAAGATCCATATCTGAATCATTGGAAAATGGAAAAAATAATATTAAGGTATATCAAAGGTACAATTAATTATGGTATTTACTATTCCTCCATAGATAATGCTAAATTATTTTGTTATTATGATGTTGATCATGATGGTGATACCATAGATAGAAAATCAACTTTAAGATATGTTTTTAAGTTTGGTATATGAGCTATCACAAGGAGAAACATAAATCAAACTATTATTTTGATCTCATCTACATAAGTAGAGGATAAAAGTGTTATGGGATTTTCAAAAGAATTAATATTGCAAATAAGATTGTTAGAAGAAATCTATATAAACATCACTACAAGTACAAAACTTATTTATGACAATTAAAGTTGCATACATTTGGAAAGGAATATAATACAAATGACCAAGTAGTAAATATCTTCACTAAACCTCTTTGCACTGCAAATTTTTACAAATTAAGATCAATTTTAGGCCTTCTAGAGATACCATTTAGGGAGGGGAGTGCATGCCAATGCCACCTACTAAATGACCTTTTTGTATTTTCCTTCTCTATTTGTAAAAGCATTGTAAAAATCACCCTATGTGATTTTTTTGTAAACATCACTCTATGTGAGTTAGAAGATAACCCATAAAAACACTATGTAATGGAGATTAATTGTATCATTAAAGGCTCCAAAAAAAAAATAAGAATATATCGATGAGGATCTTATGGAAATTTTATAATAGATTATCATTTTTACATGATTAGGATAAATCATCCCATATTATTTAAGGTTTGTAATTCCTTTTATAAAAAGGATAATATTGACATATATCCCCATTAAACATTAAGGGAGAGTGTTGAATCATATAATTTTTGTGGGGGCACACCTATTATGAACCCAAATTTATAAACAAACATACTAATAAAGTCTATATTAAAAATATAGACTTACATATAAAATTTATATAAATAAACAACTAAATAAATTAGTTATAAAAGTGAAAAGGTGTAATCATTTATGGTTATAACCAATCACATTCTATATATTTAAATCATTAAATATGAAAAGGATATGGTAATGATAATCAAATTAAAGTACATTGGTACTAAGAAGAATATGAAGGATTATTGTTGATGAGGGAGAAGAAAGGCTTTCTAGGTTATGTATGGCTAGTTCGTTATGAAACCGGGTCATTATATGTTTCTATGATCAGTAACGGAATATGCTGTTTTATTATGTGGGTTTTTTACTTGTTTAAGTTTTCCCACATTAAAAATGTGTAATATGTTCATTCTATTTATGCACTTGATTGATTTCATTATTTCAGTGTTTCACATGTACATTCCTTGTTAAATTTATCCGAATAAAAAGATTCATTTGATACTACTAACTCTACACATGTAAGGGTTCCCCAAGTGAAATATTATGTGTTCTATAATATTGTGTGTGTGTCATTTCTCCTTTTCAAATTTTAGGACAAATATTCTATTAATATTAATTCTTTTGTATTGTTTTATTGGTCAATTTATCTTTAATCCAAGGTATATTATTATTCTTGGATGAAAAGGATAAATGGAAGGGTTATAAGTTGAAATATCTACATTGAATATTAGCTCACCATATTATTTGGTTTAAAATGATTTATTTGGATTTAAAAAATTTAGGCCACATAAAGTAATTGGAATTAAAATTATTACTTTATTGGAAATAATGGATACTTTATTAACAAATAAACATACTTGAAAAACTCACATTTAATGTCTATTTTTTTAATTTTTAATTTTATTTTTTATTAATTGTTGTATTTATTAAATAATTAAATTTAAATGTATTATTTGACAATTCTACTTGTAAACATATATTATAATCATTATAAAAGTAATGTCACAACATTGACTAGTATGTAATGGAAAATGAAAAATAAATTAGAAGGTGAAATGTGACCCTCTACTAGAAACTTGATAATGAAATGTAGTTGTAAAACAATGTGGAAAATGTAGGGTATAGTTAACCATCTATGAAACTTGAACAATAAGTAATCTAGGCTCTAGTGACATTAGGTACTTAGCATAGCTCTAATGACATTTAAAGGATTGAGTGATATGAATATCTAATTCTAGGTGGGTAACAATCTTATATAAATATATGTTACACCAAAGAGTAATATTTTGTAAGAAGAAGTATATGTTAGATCCAAGATGCTTGCCTATTATAAAAAAATTAAGCAGTTCCAAGTTTGACTGCATACACATTGATAATGTTAGCTTGTGATGATAATATTAGATAATTAATGTAGTGATTATCTGACTAGTAGTTGTGCCTTAGCATTATAAAAATTAGAGAGTGGACCTAGTTTACATGTATGACAATACTACATGTGACTGGTTATTTATATGGGCAGGTTACATAGTCATCATGTCAAAGGTAAGTTATGTGTGAATGTTTTGGAGTTGGAATATTTGATCAAGGAATAACAATATGTCATCATACATTCAAATCTTATTAATATGTTAGCGTAATGTGGAGACATCAATAATACTACATTTAGCACTAATCTATATGGGTGGGATGAATTTACACAATGTTAATGTAAACATGATAAAATTTATGGATGCTAAGTGGAGCCATGTCATATAATATGTCACACACATACTTAAGAAATCAAAATAACAAGTTAATAACATAACTTGTCATCTGGTACTAAAGTTTTCATTATAGATATTAAGGTTACCTTTTTATAGGGTTAAAAACATTATATGGTAGAAATGTGGAATCAAGTACTTATGAAATAAAATAATGATGTTTCTAACATTATGACTTGAACTTGTTATTAATTGATGTTCCAAAAGTGGAAATGATACTTACCTTGTTGAGTAAAATCTTGATGTGCAGTTAAATAGCATGATCATTAAATCACCTACAAATATTAATTGGGTTGATATGCTAATGACTATGTTCTTATGGAAAGAACACTTGTTTATATTAATTAACACATGTGATTGGTAGTGTAAATTTAGTATTCATTATATTTTGTTATTATCACTCATTTTGTGGAAACGATCCTTATATTATACATGCTTAGGTGATGTGTGTTCACATGCATGTAAATGTTTTCTATTTTTTGTGATGTTAGTTGACATATCATGATCTCATGCAATATGGATAACCTTATAGATTCATCTATATGTTATTGATTGTGTTGGGGTGTATAGATAATTTATTCACCATTTTGGTTGGGATTATATTGGATATTACTTCTTCTCAATAATGAGCCCTGACAAATAACCCAATTAAACTTGAAGACAACATCTTATATTTATTTATCTTTTATTTTTTAATTTTCATTCCTACATGAAAGTTTGATGTAAATTTTAACTCTTGACTTATGAGTTGAGTTATGTACTAAGTTTTTGTGCTCTACACTCTAAAATTTGTACTTTATAATTTTTAGATGAATGTAATTGAGTAATTTGGTTATTATATGGTTGTGTGGATATATATATATATATATATATATATATATATATATATATATATATATATAGAGAGAGAGAGAGAGAGAGAGAGAGAGAGAGAGAGAGCTTTATTATAAATATTGGATACTTAATTAACAATAGAATAGACTTGAAAATATCACATCTAATCTTTATGAAATTTATTTTATTTTTAATTATTATTAATATTTGTATAATTTTAGTTAATTAATAATTAGCTCTAAATGTATTAGTTTCTAGTTATACCTATAAAATTATATTATACCTATCATAAAAATAATGTCACAATATTGAATAATACAGAATAGAAAATGTAAAATGAGACTAGAAGGCCAAAATTGACCCTTTAGTGAAAACTTGATAATGGAACATAGCTCTAAAAAAATGAATGTGTAAAATGTAGCATGTAGTTGACCACTTGTGAAACTTGAACAATAAATAATCTAGGCTCTAGTGACCTGAGGTACTTGGCATGGTCTTTAGATCTATATACTTTCATAACTTTGAAAGATGGAACAAGACCACTAGGGGTATAGGCTGAGTTAATAACTCAAAACTAACATGCATCTAGTTTTTCCTTGTTGTACACCAATATGTAAGGCCTATGAAAATGTTAACCAATATTCTATCTAATTGGAAGTTCATAGTAAGAATTTGTAAATATATATCACACCAAAGAGTAAGACTCCATAAGGAGCAATCAAGGACTAAGTGTTCTATGTTAGATTTGAGATACTTTCTTAATATAAATAATTAAGCAATGCCAAAGGTTAGTTGAGTATACATTTTAAGAGTTAGATACTATGGGACTGATTGTGATGCTATTATAATATAATTATTTTAATGTGTCACTGACCAATATTTATGCCTCAGTGTTAGAAAAAATAGAGAGTGAACCTAAATCATGTGTATGGAAATACTACATGTGACTAGTTATTTGTATGGGTAAGTTACATTGTCATCATGTTAGGAGAAAACATGTTAATCTTGAGTAGGTGTACTCTAAAATCAAGGTAAAAGGTATGTCATAATTATTTTAAAAATTATTAATATGGTAGTGCAATATGGAGACATCGAAAATACTATTTTGACACTTAACATGTATGAGAGGGATCAATTTTCATAATGTTAAAGCTAAACATGTGTAACTATGGTGGACAAAAAAATGGCATTATGTCATGTATTTAGTTAGATGCATACTTAAGGAATTGAAAGAGTACGTTAAGAACATAACATTTAATATAGTAATGAATTTTGCATTATATATATATATATATATATATATATATATATATATATATATATATATGTTTCCATTTTCTAAGGTAAAAAACATAATAGGGTACATATGTAAAATTTGGTACTTATGTAATAAAATAAAGATGTTACTAACATTATGAATTGAACTTAGTATAGACTGATACTCAAAAAAGGTAAATGATACTTTCCTTGATGAGTAAAATATTAATTTGAATCTAAATGGTATGTTCATTAAATATGTTGGAAATATGAATTGGTTTGATATGCTAATGATTATGTTATTATGGAAAGAACACTTATTTGTATTAATTACCATGTGTGATTTCTAGTTAAAATGATGTATTTTTTATGATCTATTATTGTTGAAAATTGTATGGAAAATATCATTGCATGTAAAAATGATTGAGTGTTGGGTGTTAACATGCATGCACCCATTTAATATTTGTGTGATTATTTTTGACATATCATGATCCCATGCAATGTGGAGAGTGTTCTAGATTCACGTGTTTGTATTTTATTGAGTTGGGGTGGATAGATATTTTGTTCACCATTTTGGTTGGGATCATCTTGCCCCATTCATTATTATCAATAGTAAGTTTGAGTAAAGAACTGGAAGAGGAGTAAAGACATTATCTCCTATTTATCTATATTTTGATTTGTAATTTTAATTCCTATGGAAAATATTGATGTAGATTGTAAAAAATCTTATGATCAACCTACGAGTCAAGTGATATACTAAGTTTTTATATTATGCAATTGAAACTTTATACTTTATAATTTTATGATGAATGTAATTGATTAATTTGGTTAGTGGATGGTTGTGTGTGTGTGTGTGTGTACACACACACACACACACACACAAATTTATTGTTACATGCCAAAAATATCTCTTGGAGGATGAGGTTAAACATCAAGAGTTACAAATATGATAGAAGTGCTAATAGGAATGTAAGCTATAGATTACATGTTATGAATATTGTGCAATGAAGAGGAGTTGTTGATAACTTAAGTGAGAATGAATGATAAGATTCAAAATTTAACCTAAAAGATTTTAATTAGGAATAGGGTGAATATTTTAAAATCTATTGATAATATTAGAGGTAGTAAAATTTTGGACACCTAAAGCTATTTAATAAGTTTGAATGCCAAAGATTTGATAGATTGGATAACATAGTTTGAAAAATTCTTAATTATGAACAAATTGAGGACAAATAAAGAATAAGTTATGTGCACAAAGTTTGAAGGACATACATATTTATGGTGGGATCACATTAATTTTGAAAGTATAAGAACTGGTAATGATAAAACTAAGTTGTGGGATAGATTGACAGCTAAGTTGCAAGGCAATTTTTTGCCTTATGGTTATCAACTAAGTTTGTTTGATACCTTACAAAATTTGAAGTCAAAAGAAATAAGTGTAAAATATTATACCAAAGATTTATCCAATTTTATTTTTCAAAAAATCCACATAAAATATTATGAAAAGATCTCAAGGCATGTAAACTATATCAATCTTTGCATACCATATGGGTTTGGTATGATAATATTATGTTTTGTAGAATAAGCCTATCAATGTTTTTTGAATGCTAAAGAATTTTTTTTATAGAAAATAGCATGGATGAATAAAAGGAAGGGGATGTGAAAGGAAATATTATGGAAGAGGAAAAACATATGTGAGGAATGAAGAAGAGGAGGCTAGTTCCTCAAAACATAACCAAAAAGATGCTTACAATACATATAAAGGTACAAGGTATGAAAACATAGGATAAGGAAGAGGATTCAATGGAACTTGTTTCAAATGTGTGAAACACAGGGATATAACATATGAATAAGTTGAAATAGACAAATAAAATAATGAAGTGAGAAGAGAAAAATTAGAGGAAGTATAGGTAGAATATATTTCATCTATAGAATATAATCATTGAGAGAATATAATGCTACATGGAGTTTTGTTAAAGCTAGAATAGAAAGAGGATGATCCTTGGTAGAGGAATTTTGTTTTCAAAAATGATATACAAGGTTAGAGGTAAGTGTTATAGGCTGATCATATATAGTGGTAACAAAAATAATATAGTTTCCACTGAGATGGTGTAAAATTTAGGATTGAAGTGTGTTTCTCATTCCAGTTGATATAATGTTTCTTGGTTGAAAAACGTTTATCAAAATATGATAGAAAAATGTGAGGTTCACTTCCACATTATAATCCACCATGATGATGTATGGTGTGATGTAATAGTAATGGACACTTGTCATGTCTCATTGGGTGGACCATGTTAGTATGATATAAGTGCAACACATAATAGATGGAAGGATGCTTTATAGATTTCCAAGGATGGTAATTAATTTCAATTGTTACCTACAAAGGAGGAAGGAGGAGTTAGTATCTCATTAATTTTTTATTAACAATAGAATTTTTTAAATTAGTTAAGATTTTTTTTCTTCTTTTTAAAGCTAAAATAACAAGTGAAAGAGAAAGAAATGCAAGTATAAATGGAATATTTGTTAGAGTATGAGGAGACCTTGTCAAGTAAATTACCAAGTGTGTTGTCACCTATGAGAAATATTTATCATTATATGGATTTAATTCTTTAAGTAAGTATAAAAATCAAGGATCAACATAAAATGAATATGCTTATGAGTAAAGAGTTGCTATAAATAATGTTGGGTTAAAAATTTATGCATTTTATGAGTTTTATGCCACTAGTGCTTAACCAAACATTAGTTACTCAATTGTACCACGTTAGGCATAGAGTAAGAGTTCCAAGTCATAATTGGTTTGGTAGTACATGTAGACTTAGTACAAAAATTACTTAGTAATAAAAATGTGTAGACTAACACTCTAATTATTCCCAGTTTCATAGTATAACTAATCCATAACATTACATGAGCTCTTTATTGCACATAGAAACTCATATTATATTCTTATGCCTTTTCAAAAAAAAGTAAATAAACAAAGAAAAAAATTATACAATTATTTATTCATGCTTACACACTTTTTCATTAGATTTCTCAATGGCAATATTTAACATGATTCAATATACTAAGTAAAATTAGATTGACATTTTATTAGAATAATATTTACACTTTAACTTATATGAATTAAGTTGGGTTCTTATCGTACCCAAACACCAAGATTTTAGTTACATATAATTAATGTATGCCCCTAAAGACATGAAATAAATTTACATGGATAGTAACCATAACTACTTTACATTTAATATCTTGAAATAAACTATCTCCTAGATATGCACCATGATGTGCTAGATATGTTCAATATTGTTTGTCTTAAATACTCTCATTATGTAATTGATCCATTAGTCCTATCCCATAGTTAATCTCTAAATCTATAGTCTACACAACCTCCTTCATAATCTTTGCGTTCTTTGTTTAGTGCCAACCAATGTGTTGTGTAGAGAGAAACCCTTAACTTGGTAAATATACTATTAGATGGTCCTAGGTCTTTAGGTACATTTTTTCCACCCATACTTACATGTTTCTTTCCATCATTTACAATGTATTTAATTAATTAAAAAATAGGGTTCTTCCTTTAGCTTCATAACTTGTTGTATCTATGGTACACCCTCTAAAATGTGTGGGTCTATGTGGGCCTTGGTGACTTCATAGAATGTCGCATGCCTATAATTATGCAAAAATTGGAGGACAACATCACCCCCAATGAATCTAGTTTTCCACCCTTGGGAAATCCTCCAATTAAATTTGTAATAGACACAAATTTAGGTTTGTCCCTATGTAATTATTCTCCATAACTACTCCATATTGCTAGCACCACTTGGATTAATTATACTTTGGCAACCACTCTTGATATTAAACCCTTGACAATGGTGGTTTTCTCTTGAACTTTGGTGGCCTTCAATTTTTCCAAATATATTTCTACAATGGCTCCTTGTAATATTATTTAAGGGTGATTTATTCATCAATTGATTTGCATCAAATAATCTTAAATTTTTTTCCCAACTACTTTTGTTTCTCTCCCATTCATTTTTCCAATTCTTATACATCTTCAATAAGCTGGGTTCTCTTAGGTTGTCATTTTAAGGTATATTTGCACTAATAGTCCACCTATTTTTATATTCCATGAATAAAAAAACATTGATTACTACTATCTATCATACCAAATTTAAAAATAGTTTTTTGTCCTTTGTTTCCATGATAACAAGATCACTAAGAAGATTTTCACAAACTTGTAGTTGTTTGGAAATGTAAAATTGTGTCTTTTATTTATGAAAATTAGTTTATCAATGTCTCTCACCTCATATAGGTTAAATCCATCTATTAGGATAGGATTGTCCTTTATGATGCACTAATAAAGTTCAAGTATCTTCAATTCCATTAGCACCATATTTTGTCCTACTTGTGCATGCTTATTTTATACATAAATTAAATTTTGTTTATATATTTTGATAGTGGTGACGTTCATGATGTTTTTATAGGTCATCTTAGTTTCCACATATAGCTTTAGCTTCATTAAGTTTAGTTGTGTAATTGTATACTTCTCATGTTCTTTTTTGGTGGTATCTGGATCTTATTTTTATATGGTGTCAAAGGGTTATTTAAACATGGGCTCATAAAAACGTGTATAAGATATGAATGACATCTACATCTATGTCCACTCATCATATTTCACAAATAGAGGTCTTTATCCTCAAATCTCCTTTAGATCTTTTCCCTATTTATCATGTCCTTGTCCTCAATGCTATGCTCATCTAATGGTTCATATTATTTTGAGTTGGAGGTGGAGGGTACATGATCTGTTTCCCTAGTTTATTTCACACCTTCATCAGGTCCTCCTTAATTTGTTATATCATTTTATAATAACTCTAAATCTAGTATTTTATATGCTTCACCCTCCTTCTCTTCCACATTATTTATCCTTATGTTGGAATCTTCCTCTTCTCTTCTTTCCTTTTCCTTGTTTTCATCCTCTTTATTTAATATTCCTTACATCTTATCCAAAATTTATTAGTAGACTCAACCCCTGCATTGATTTATTATTACATAGTTTATGAACTAATAGTTATGTTATTATTCCTATACTATGACATCTCCTCTAGACAAGTTATGTTCAAAGATACCCCTCCTAGGTGATGACATGAGACTGCATGATGGTAGAGGTGGTGGAGTAGGCAGAAGATCTTATGGTGGTTATGCACTCATAATTATGTTATTATTCATATACTATGACATCTCCTCTAAACAAGTTATGTTCAGAGATACCCTTCCTAGGTGATGACATGAGACTGCATGATGGTAGAGGTGGTGGAGTAGGCAGAAGATCTTATGGTGGTTATGCACTCATAATTATGTTATTATTCATATACTATGACATCTCCTCTAGACAAGTTATGTTCAAAGATACCCTTCCTAGGTGATGACATGAGACTGCATGATGGTAGAGGTGGTGGAGTAGGCAAAAGATCTTGTGGTGGTTAAGGTGGAGGCATGAGTTTATTAGATAAAGATAAATGTGGGTGAGTATATTGGTTGGTGAATATTTTTGGGGTGATGATGGTGCCTTAGATTGGGAATTTTAGATAGGAATACACAATTTTGTATTTCTCAGAGGCATAATGTCTTATTTATTTGATTATGTGTGCTTAGAATCTTCCTCCTGAATTGTCTCGAGCACTATGCATTTCATTTTCATTGGATTTTTAATTACACTTAATGATGCCTCTTCCTATTGTTAGGGTACACCTTTTTTTATATCCATAAGGATTACAGATCCATCTCTACTACCCTTTTGATTTCCTATGTGCATTCTGATCCTTAATTTTATTTTTCTTGGGATTCAACTCGTAATATATTTTAAAAAACAAGCCCAATACTATCTCTATTAATTAGGGGTATATTTTTTTGGATTAATCACTAGATCCAATTTCATTCTTTAGTGTTATTTTTCTTGGGTATACATATAGTGTTGTTAGAATTATTATGTCCACATCGATATAAGCAATGTCCAGCTATATCTTTTGTGCATTTAGTTTGTTTATTAATTGCATCACCAAAATATTACACATAAAAATGATATGTTAGATTGAGAAAAATAAACATGTTTCCATATATGACGTGAATCTTCATGAGATAATGGTGTCACATTATTGAAAACTCTGTGCATCCCCTGTATGCCTATAACAATGTCCTTGGGATGTGCCACTCATCCCCAAATGTTGAGATTTGGTTATTGAGCCATCATTCCATTTTAAAATTATAGTTTTTAATATAGGTCCAAAGGCAAAAATGGTTGATGCATCTTTTTGTGTGTGACTTACCCCATAGTGGATGGAATGAAGTCATCTTGCCATATCCATTAAGGATTCTAATTTCATCAAGTAATAGTAAAATGAAAATAATGCACAATTTGAAAATTTGCCAATGTGATGGGTTTCTTAGTGCTCTCAAGGATTAAATTAAAAATAATTTTTTAAATATTAAATTATGCCCCCGTACACCAATTCTATGCATGATATAAAGGAACTACTTGTTGATGCTATCCCATCTCCCAGCTCCTCATAGTTTGGTGGTGAATAATAACATAATTACCTAGGTGGCATGATATTCAATCTTATTAATGGGAAAAGTAAATTTATAATTATTATAGTTTAACTAAGAAACCTTGTCCCTATTAAGTATTAGCCAATGTAATTTTTATATATTTAATAAAGCATGACAATCTTGTAAACTTGTTAATTCACCTTTGGGAGAGTTTTATTCAGTACCACATAAAATAAAATTGGTCTTAATGGATGCATAAAAATAGGAATTGTACCAAGTTTTTTTGGTTTGCAAAAATATAGTAACTCAAACAATTAAAACACCCCTATTTTATCTAGTTTCACTTTAACTTTTTCATCACATATAATAATACCATCTACAATGTCCTTCATGAGTTCCACTATGTAATCATTTTTTAGGTTGGTTTCATTATTTCCTTCATGATGATTATAATTCTCTATTTTAAATTACGTGACTTGTGATTCCCATAATTATCCATGTAAGCATCTATATGGATATTTCATTTCAAAAAACTTTCTTAATGATTCTTCAACCTTTCATTCAATTATTATGTAGTTAACTCTTTAATAATAATCAAGTCAACCCTAAGTAGATCTAAAACTTGCACACACGTACTAATACTTGATTCTTTTAGCCCAAAGGCCCCCTTTGGATTTTATTTTTATCTACATTGTGGTCCTAAATTCCCATTGGCAATCCCACATACTATTTATTTTTGTAAGTCCCCCATTATTTTTGAGTCTTTATAATTCATTTCACCATACCCAATTTTTTTGACTTGGCCTCCAACTTCATTGCACTTTAATGGTGGAACTTTACCCTAGAACTTCAAATTTATTTAATTATGCTTTCTCTTTACTCAACTCTATCAAAATTTTGTTTTAAAAACTATGTAATTCACTATAGACTTGAATTAGAGACTCAAATATTTTAATTTATTTGAATACAATGTGAAATCACTTTCCCTTTGTATTTTTATTGCTATGTGCTTTGTGGGGTTCAAATATTCCTAATAGATTTAAATAATGATAAAATACTTTGGAGGGAGATATATAACACTTCCAACATTTAGATTATCCTAACGATGTGATTCATACATTTAGGTAGTTGTTACTATAACTTTACCTAATTTTGCATTTATTGATAAAGCATACTATTACTTATGCATTTTTTGATAACACATAATAGCTGATATATATGTACATTCAATATTGGTGACATCACTATGCATGATTCCATCTAAGTGTGACCTTTGCCTTATCTTTTATTCCATGAATTCATAGGTGTGATATTCCTTAAACCATCATGATCCATTACCTTGTAGACCTTATGTATTTATATACTTAGTCAAATTTGTGTGTGCGTCAAATAAAAATATTTTGTCATTCTTCATTTGCACCAATTTACTCTACCTCACACTAAATTATGAGCTTGGTCCTCCAACACAACAAATTTATACTTGCACCATATATTATGTTATTTAGTGATAAAAATTTATAGATACAAGTGATGGTATTCATTTCATAGTGTTAGGCCCTTGTTATGCCCAAATGTTATATAATAGTTGTTATTTATGGACAAAATCATTGGGAAAGAAAACACAAATATTACTTAGAAAACTAAAAACCAAATTTGAGAGGTACAAAATTTTACAAACAAAATGTAATGAAAAAACACTCCCATAAGAACTTACATGTATGACATGTGGTTATTAATGAAAACCCCTCACTCAACTTGCCTGATTGGCCTTACAAGGTTGTACACTTTATTGATACATCTACATGCACGAGAATAATGATTCCACTTATTTTAAAGAAAATATATTACTACTACAATATAAATGAAAAAATATTATGGCATATGATTTATTTTTTAGCTATTCAAGTACATTTTACATATGATAGGGATTAAGTCTACCCCATTGGCATGCCTAGGAAGGATTTCACCATCCAATGTGTGCAAATTGCATGTGTTAGTTTCTAAAATCACATGAATTATGTAGGGTCCCATAATTTTTTTTTGGAGCTTTCCTAGATGTTTAAAATATTTAGTATTATATAATATAAAACATATGCCCTTATACAAGATCTTTCATTTAATGTGTTTATCATGCCAAGTATTTTGTCTAGCCATCTCTACTCCTTGGCTCTATTTCATTATAACACAATTTTCATCAAGGTTCATGATCTCTTTGAGGCATGCATCAAGAGAACTGTTATCATTAATTCATCTAACAAGCACAATACATAGATAAGGCACCAAAAATTACATGGTCAAGACTACTTACATCTCAAAGACCAATTGGAAAAGTGTAGATTTTTTTAGGTGCTTATAAGTGGTATGATATGTCATAAGACAATATAAACTTAGTCATCCTAGTATTTTCATCTGACACCACAAAGCTTTATCAAAGTCTAACTAAGGATTTTATTTAATGATTCAATGACACCATTCTCACAAGGGTGATAAGGGGTAGTATTGTGGTTTACAAACATGAATTGTGATGGTAAAATGCATACCATTTCATTAATAAAATTGGTGATATGATCATTAGTTAATCTCAAGGGACACCTATAGTGGATAATGATATTTTACTAAAAGAAGTGCATCACTATTGTAGTTGTAAAATTATTTTTTGGTGTTGTCTCCACCCATAGAGTCAGGTAGTCTATATCAATGATAATATAACACACGTTAGTTATATGCATGGTTGGGGAGATTGGTCCTACAAAATAAACAACCTAGTTCTAAAATGACTCTTGATCAATGAAGAAATACTAAGCATCTGATCATGGTGATTGGGTTTCTCAATGCATTGAAATACATCATATATGTGTGCATAGTATTTTTCATATTTAATTAGGGCTTGGCCACCATAGGGTAGAAAACATGATCTTTAATGTGGTATTTTTGATAACATAATGTACACTTATGATTCCCTCATGCCCCTTGTGTAAAAATTCAACATGCTAATTCTCCAAGACACAATGCTATAATAATTCATTTCTTCCTAACTTGTAAATCTCTCTACTAATAAATTGATATGGTTTCATAAAGACTACTAATTAATTATTTTTATTTGATTTCCAATCACTTAATGTGTAAAGTGAGGAATGTGATAATTTTAGCATGGTCCTTAGGAATGTGTTGTATCTAGTACACTTGTACATCTGGCATTGAGTTCTCTATGTTTTATGTATCTTCTCCCATGGTGATTCAAGATAAATGGTTAGGTATTGAATTCTACTTACTAGATTTAATCACCATAGATAATTGAAATTATTGGAATGGAACAATCCATCAATATATCCTCCCATTCAAGACTAACTTGTTCATGAGATACTTGAGCATCTCATGGTCTATGAAGAACACAAATAGAGTGTCCCAAAGGTACATGTGGAAATTTTGAAGTGTGTATACCATATAAAGTGATTCACACTCAGTGTTCATGTAATTATTTACTATTGAAGTGAGCTTTTAACTAAAAAAGTAAATAGGGTGATCCATCCTATCATCCCCTCGTTGTTCTTATATGGATATCTTTGGTTCTTATTTAGTGCAAACATTTAATTTAGTTGTATTTAGGGGCTCTCAATAATACTTGAGTATTTTACACCATGTATTCCGCATAAGATGTCTCAACCCTTAAATGGTCTAGAATGTCTTCTTTTGTCTCTTCCACTTTTTGCAAGAATTCTCATTACCACTCTTATAACACCAATTTTGATTCATCCAAACCTCTTTATCCTTTTCACTTGAATAACTATTGATGGCATGTTCATAATTTTTTTTGGGTAATGCTAAACCTTTTTCACTATGTGATTAGTGCACATGCTCTTCCATGGTGGATTTATCATAAAAGATAACACAATGTATCCAATGTAAGGGTTGGCATAGTTATATTTTGGGTGATGAAAATGAGAAAGTATGAACAAATATAATATTTACCTACCCCCATTCAGATATCTCACTGTGTGTCTCATAGATAATGTGCCATTTATTTTACTAAGTATTTAGTGTTTGATGAAACACATGAAACCATAACGTTTTGGGAAGAGGATGCATACCCCTCATTCTTATCTCTTCACATATTTGAAGATGTTTCCTATGAAAATAATGTTTTACATAAATTTTCATGCTCCATAAATTTTTTCTTTATCTAAACATATTATGAATGGAGGGTTTCACGTATATCATCCTTGATAGTGACCCAAATTAGTAGGTTGGGTTTGTGGGTAGACTACTCTTTAAGGTGTAGATTAGAGTGCTTAGTTGATCTTACTCCTTATAAACACTTGATTATATATTATCCATAAAGGAATTCACATCTATATATCCTTGATACCATGACACATACATAACCTTGATCATGCTAAAGCAGTATAATATCTTTATGTTAGAGCCTGCATATGAAACCCTGAGCTTATTGTTATGAGTCAAACTAGTTCTATTTATTTGGATTATCATGTTTTCATGTGGCATAGGCAATATCCTATTTTAAATTATAATGCAATATTTACACTTAATTACTTCATAAAATTATTGCACCCATTGAATGCAAGTGATACTTATGTTATC
Organism: Torreya grandis; assembly: GCA_037957365.1. NCBI lineage: Eukaryota > Viridiplantae > Streptophyta > Pinopsida > Cupressales > Taxaceae > Torreya > Torreya grandis. Next base: position 366,428 of record JARHVA010005828.1, on the reverse strand, counting down.
TAAAATGGAATTTGCATCTTCCTATACTAAAATGAATTCACTATCTACAGCCAAATTATTTTCACCTTATGCAGTAATATTAAAGATGTTGTTAATGTCTTCATATATTTTTTAAAATTTCAACATATGCTAGGCCATTGTTATGATCAAGTGGGATGATGACATATTGTTTTCCATTTTCAAAACTCATGAGCAACCTATGGAAACTCATATCTACATGATTGTTGTAACACCATGGTACACCAAGTAGCATTGGGTAGTTATGAACTTTATTTAACTCAAGTACATTAAAATATGCATGAAAATTCAGCCCCATCACATCAAAAAAACCATTCCTTAAGACTCAAAAGGGTTTCCCATGGGTTTTGTTGGCCATGAATAAAACATGAGGAAATGACCTTAGTGAAAAACAACCCATCTTACTCTAGGATTATTTTGTAATAATGTTGACCTTAATGATTGTATTTATTAGTATATTAAATACTAACCAACCATTTATTATTGCATCAATGAGTATAACTTAATCATATCTTACATTTTTTATAATATTGACATTATATTCTCTAAAGATACATAATGAAGGTACTTCAGTATTGTTTGTAAGGTGACGAATCAACCAATTATTTATCATAGGGATCATCCTTTCTGCACACACTATATCTAAGATTTATGCTATATCATTATTATTAGGTTTTTTTGAAAAAATCTATTGAAGTGATTATTTTGTATTTTAGTCCTTATCATAAGGAAACTAGAGCTCTCCTCATACCATTACTTCTTAAAATATCTCATTCTATTAAAATCCATTGGGTTAGGTGGTGGTAAGTTATGCATGTTTCAATTTTACTTTTGATTTGAGATTATACCTTGGCTAAATATTTTTAGATGGTACAACCTAAGTTTGGGTGGTAGTGCCACTATGTATTGTGATATTTACCTTTTCTCTTAGTGCTTTATGACCTTCCTTTAACATCCATTTACCAGATGGGCACATAGTACTAATAATCTTGATGCTTTTTTATAACTTATCCTTTTACATCATTTTCAAATAAAGGTTATGGAAATATTTGGTTTGGTGTTCACTTATATAATAACCTTATGTGGTAAACTTCAAATAATCCATTTTGTAATATTTTGGTGAGCCATACTTATAATAGGTATGTTGCAGGAACCATCCTCCCCATCCACCTTCCCTGATAGGGGTACTAACAATCATATTATCCATATTTTTGGTTGTCTTGAGTAATAGTTTTATGATATTTTTTATGCTTTAACACCTCATGAATCCTGATTATAACCCTAAAATATTCAATATTATAAGTTAAATCCTCACATATTTTTCACCATACGAAGAATGTAGTCTGGGTTGTTCATTATAGTAGGGGAAGTTTCACATGTTATTTCCTTCATAGAAAATTTCATAAGATGTAAGGAGTGTTTGAATGTTGCACCTAGGAATATTGTTATTATTATGCCTTTTGACCTCACAATCAATATACCACATACCACTGTGTGTTTTATATGAAATTTTTGTAGTGATATTTAATAATTGTGAGGCCATTGAAGTAATTTATGCTTCCATAAATGATCTCACTCTTATATCCATAATCATAAATGCTTATGCATGGAGTGCTACTTAGGGTGCTTCCCTCAAATTTGTAAAAGTATTTATAGATAATGCACATAAAAAAGTGTTAAAAACATAATGAAAATATATTACACATCTTTTAGTTGATTTATTTTATGTTAAAACCATAATTTTTTTTAATTATATATAACTAAAACAAAACTAAAAAACAAATTTCAACAAGAGTTTAGCATGAAAACACATAATAAGATATATAATTGTCTTATTGCCAAAATATGAACTATACCAAGTACATAACTCGTCACTGACTTCATTAGGAAGTGTTTCAACCACTTAGTATTTGGATAAAAGTGGGTCAATATGGTCATACCCACTCACCTCTATCCATGTACTTCATTATGGCCTTCCTAATAGAGCTGACATTAATTTATGCCATTACCCAAGTACCTATATAGGCTATTAAATATATAGTACCTCATGGGGTAATTCAATTTTTTTTAGCAATTAGGAGCAACATGAGAATATATTCAACATAAGAATCATCACACTAATATTTATTAAGCTATATATACCAATTCACAAGTAGTATATAAAGATAAAGGGAAAATGACTATTTCCAAAATTAATGCAAAGCATTGGAACACATTTCAAATTCAAAAGCACACAAAGGCATGAGGTTTGGAATGAATTTATTTAACAAGTGTGAAAGCTTCATGGGATGTTTCAATAACCATGCTTATGTTCTATTTGGGAACATCTTATAAATATACAAGTAGGGTACAAGCACATGACAGGGATTGCCTAAGGATCTTACATTTGCTTAAGGTTAGACTTAGATTTATTATTAATACCAATAAGAGTGTTGTATGAGTTCAAAGTATTCAATGTGTATTAATAGTCTCATGGACTAATGCACTTATACTAGGTTTTGTTTTTAATTTCATTATTAAAGAATTAAACCTTTTATCTTAGGTTCATAACCTTAACCTAACCATATTTATTGATTTAACCTTAGATTATAACTTATTATTTTATTCCAAATGAGAATTATTTATACCAACTTAAATAATATCATTCAATTAAATTTATTTTATAATATAATGATATGAATTAGATTATTAGATATTCTAATGATTAATTCTAACTGAAGAGTAATTGATCCTTTATCACAATATTCCTTAGGATTAACCATTCTATTTTTAAAAAAATCAATGAAGTATCTTATTTCCAAGTTACTTAAAATATATGCTTAAGATATATATAATCTAAATACAATTCAATTCCAATGAGTTATAAATAGCTACCCATAATAGTCCATATCACTTGACAATGCTATATTAATTTCAAAGTGAAATGATTGTCTTCTAATAGAATTTTTGAAGATTTATACAATTTTACTTAAGCAATTCTCCAATTTTTAATCCTTATCAAAAATTCAAATAGTAATTATAAACTCATGCACAAGCGTTATGATGATTATAATATCTTTGAATTCACCAAATTATAAACACAAGGATTTCATTCTATTAATCCATATAGTTATTATCTTAAGGTCTTACAATTAAGTCTCAATTAAACTCATTAATTAAAACATCTATCAATCAATTTTTGGACATATTAGGGTAATTTTTAAAAATTCATTAAAACATAACTTATAAATCACATGATAATAATAATATATTATTATGCTCAACACAATTTAGCTTGTTCAATGAATAACATCACTTAGATTTTATAAGTCTAATGTTAATTTCATAAAAATTATAAAAGTAACTTAACTTTCTAATTTACTCTTTGAGATGAAATCATAACATACTAACATTACGTTCCAATTCTCATACACTCAAATGTACTTAAAATAATAATGTAGAAATCTCAATTAACTTTCACAACTAGGTTCAAAGATGATTATTTACATCCTCAAATAATCAGTTAATTCAATACCAAAAACCTAATAATGAACAATTATAAGCATAGCTATGAATACATTTTCAAGTTATAAGTCAATTAATAACCAATAAAATATAGCAACTAGAATGCCATATCTTTCTAATCTTTATGTTGAATCTACTTATTCCAAAATAAGAGACTAACTAAAATTAAATATTAAATCACATAACTATATTTGTACTACCAATGTATTAATAAACTGATGTAAATCTATATATAAGTAAAAATACAAAGAATACATGGATAATTAAATGATAAATTGTAATCATATAAATAAACCAAACTTAAATGATAAAACATAACATTATTTGTATAAAATATAACTATAATGAATAAAATGTATTACATAATTATATTAGTTAATCTACAACCAACTATCACAACTTGAGA
>JARHVA010005828.1:207500-357500 GCA_037957365.1 Torreya grandis | reverse complement strand
AAGTTTCCTTTCTTAAAATTTCTAAAGCCTTCTTTACCTACCCTTGCTAATCATATATATCTCTTATAAATTTTAAGCTCTCACAGTTCTCAGGGTGGACCTATAAAACCTTTTCAAAATTTGAGAGATAACTCTTAAGATCTCCTAGCTTCAATTGAACCTATCTACAAAATCTTGTGGCCTTTGGATTTCTTTGACTGATGTCATGTAGTATCTACTAGTGGTTTCATAATCACCTTTACTATGATAAGATCATGCAAGATTATAATATGAATGAGATTTCATGAGAGGGTGGTCAGTTGAAACAAGATTTATCTCAGTCAACTATTCCATAAGAAAATGCTGCCCTATGAAGAAAAAATGGTTTTCTAAATGATTTAATGCCATTGCATAGTATAGGTATAATTCAAAGGCTCTACGCATCTTTTCCATTTCTCCATGAACACTACATTTTTCACTAACTATGAGAATCCTACAAGTAAAAAATACACAAAATTGAACACATAGATTTATGTAGAGGTAGAACATCATTTCATAATGCCTCCATAAAATTGTGTTGAGCCAACTCTAGTTCATCATGCTCAAAATGAATAATTCCAATGTTGTTTAATAATTCAATGGGTACTTCTTCTCTACTCTTATTCAGAAGAGACTTTGGCATCTTAAGAGAATCTAAGGCTATACTAGGGTCTGATGATATTAATAACTAATCCATCTTGATAAATGCATGGGCATCACGTGGATCTATACGAGTTACATTTGTTAAAATTTTTAAAGCCTTGTGTTTATTCTCAAATTTGTAGTATGAAAAACCTTAAAAGGATGTCAAGCTTTATGATTAGGTTATGCAACCAATTTGGCCAACTGATAGAATTGACCTAAGTGGTTAGGATTTTCTACACTTTAGGCTCTGCTTTTCCCAAGTGGGTGTTACCTTACATTCACCAATGATTAATTACTCCTCAAATTTGTTGGTGACTTCAAATCAAATTAAAGGATTCATGTAATTTTGTTGATTGAATAATCCAATTCACCTTAATCCAAATTGGCATATGATTTGAATTATATATTTTTTAAATTTCTATTCTAATATTACTCTTATTCTATCAAAAAAAATTAAAATTGGAATTTTTGAATATGATACAAGGAAATGATTCTAGAAAATAATTGATTAGTGCCTTTATCAATAATTGAGTAATAAAGTCTATTCACATAAAGATTTGTGTTTTCAATCTAGCCACAACTTAAATTACTTGGCATGAGATTGTTTATGATTGGCATAGACATGCAAGATTATGATTCCTTGGCTCTTCTTAATTATCCAAATTGAATCCTCCAAGTGATAGTGATCTATTCAATGGAATTTAATCCCTACTTGAGGAAACCCAATTAGATAAACCACCAAAAAACAACAAATGGGTTTTAAATAACTAAAAATATACTTGATATCTTAATTCAAATAATAAGGAGAAACAAAAATAGAGACAACTAGATAAAGTATAACATGAATATTCAATAAGTAATTGAGAACTAGATATATGGCACTAGAGAAATGTGGTTTGATTTTATTGATATATCTTTAAAGAGCAAGCCTTACAATGTCTTTTGCTAAAATCAAATTCCTAGAGAGCTTTCCCAAGGTCTTGGTTTCCTTCTTATAGGGTTGAAGGAAACTAAAATCTTTAGACCTTTCACGTTCCAAAAAATGACTTTTCATATACCCACCCCTTAATATGACCTATTACAACATATACTTTTTGACAAGTCTTAAAAAGACCACCAAATATATTTTGAATACATATTAGAAAGCATAAAAATAAGAAAAAGATAAAATAAGAAGATGTCCAATATTTGTTGGTTTCATGTTGATGCCATATTGATGCTCATTTCTCCTCTACATATGTGGCCTACTTATTTTTCAGTTGTCAAATACTGATTCTCCCATTGGTACACTATGAAATGATTAGGCCACTTATATTCTTGGATCTAGAGCAGGTTGGCCTAGTGATCTCTCCATATTTTGTCTAGCATCACTTTGACATCAATGATGAACTTTACATATCCAACATTTAGAGTAATTACTCTATCCAAATGACATTAAAACTAAGAATATTTATGTTTTGATATTTTTTCAATAAATTAATGAATTGAGAAACTATTTGACCATATTCACTTTTCCATGCATCAAAACCTTTTATCTTTTTATCCTATATTAAAATAGAAGGAATAAATTGGTGTTTTAAGGTAGCAAAAGAATCCATATTTGCCTACATTTTTTAGCTTTCACCATTCACATACTGAAATTCATCCAAAATAATTTTAACTATCTTCTCTATTGGATTGAGTGTGGCTGGATCACTTAGATCTCTTTGTATACCTTTGCACAAGGTTAGAAATGTATGGTGTGTAGGTTACCATTTCTTGTATATTGGATCCAAAATAGAAATATCAAACTTCAACTGATCAATGGCCTGAGACAAGAAAGAATAACATTCATGCACATCTCCCAACTTATCAATAACCCATTTTACTCTATATTCCAAAATATTCTCAAACACCTTAAGGATTTTTAATTTGGCATCATCCTTTGTCTTCTCATTTTTCTTTTTCAAATCTTTAATTTATTTCTCCAACTTTGACTTCAATGCATTCAACTGATCAATTGGGAATGTATTATCACTGGTTATTTGTGGCATAGGGGCTTGGTATGGCACAATTTCTTAGCTTTGAGAATCAACACCCTTCAATTTCTACTTTAGTTTGACATTTTCCAAATACAAACTATTAGCTTCATCATTCATCTCAATTTGAGTTTTTAGATAGTTGAGCAATATTTACTCCATTCTCTTGACAACAGCTTGTGTGAACATTATAGAGTGCATAGTAAGGGTGGTAGGTTAAAAAACTAATGTATCCTAAAATGTTTTCACCATAGTTGTTCCCCTCAAATCTTGGACTACATAAAGAAATATTGGCTTGTTAATGTTCTTCTGTGTGGCTCATATTGCTACAGTCTCTATCTTTGGGTTAAACCCACAACCACTAACACCATCCTCATAATCAAACTCAAAAGCCATGATGGGGTCATCTTGATTTTTCACTTGGTCCAAAAAAATATTTTATTCAATTCAAGGCTAGGGATGATTAGCATATTACTCTCAAAACCATTTGTCTAGCCTCATTAGGGCTAACATTTATTTCATCAATTTTCAAATATTTGAAAGTCTATGTCACAATTTGATCATGTTGAGATTCATTAGCACTCATTTTATTTATTTCCACCTTTTCTTCAAATTATTTCATCTTCATTTTGAGCCAAAAATCTTTGAATTATGGGGTATTGATGAAATCATCATCCTCGATGAACCTCATAGAAGCCACAACCCTTTCATCTTGTTGTAGTTTAGGCTCACCTTATACCTATTCATCCATTCTTGCTTCTAGTTTGTGTACTTCTATTTCTTAACCAAAAAGGGTTTGATCAACTTCCTCTTCCTCTCCCATATGCCTCAAAATATTGGCCACCTCCTCAAAGTCACCAATTCCTTCAGTCATTTCATATGGAACCAGTGGAGAGACATCATCAATTTTTTGCCTTTTAATAGGTGGTGAATCAGGAACAACTAGATCTTGCATTGATATTGTATCTAGACCAAGTTCTTGAATCATAACTCCCGTTGCATTTTTGACAGGGAGGTTGGTATCCTTTATAGTTTGCTTCTCAGACTTGCCCTATATATTTTTAAAAATTATCAATTATCAAATCTATTATTTTAAAAGGGTCCTTCTCTTCAATAAAAAATCTTGAAAAATTAGGGCTTTGTTTTCTTTTGTTATCCTCAATCTTCTTCAAAATTTCCCATTTTCTTTTCCTATTATATACCTCTTCAAAAGTGACACAATTTCTGATCACATCCTCATCAAAATTGATTTGATGGGATATCCCCATCTTGGTAAGGATGACTTATCTAACAAAATTCATGTGACCCTCTAGATCACAAACCCTTTTGTCCCTGATTTTAAAGAATATTTAACGTTCAAATAGCTTGAAACTCCTCCAAGGTATATGTACCAATGTACCATTCACTAAATATAGTGGAATATGGAAGAAATGTGCCCTTATTTTGTTTTTTCATCACATCTTTCTCCATCCAAAGCATCTACCACATGAATTTAAGAAAATAAATTCTATTTGGCACAAATTTTGGCAACACATGGGGTGGTTTAGTACACCCATATAATTTTATTATAGTATGGTTAGGCAAGAAATAACAATCAACAAAGTTATGTTTATGACCCTATTCTAGCCTATGAGCAAGAGGCCTCAACATTTGTCTGACATCTTTGGTCAATCTTGGAAAAAGGCTACCAAGGAAATTCATTATTATGACTGAGAGATTATCATGGAACACAACATAGTTACAATTTTGATAATGAGTGTCCCATTTATAACACTAGCATTGTATAGGCAATCTCTGTCTCTTTTGATCAATCATGCTCAAGTCCATCTTGCTAAACCAATTCCTTCTATTCTGATACAAAATTAAATGACACCATAAAGAATAATATTTAAACTCCATAGGTGTCTTGTTCTCCCTTATTTACAAAAAAACCATCATACAATTTATTCTCAATAAATTATGTAAAATCATACTCAACATTAACCTCTAGTTTTTGTATTCTCATGGTCATCATCATGCCAATTGGAATTATATCTTGGGCATCAATTTCTAGCACTTGACACAAAGAAAAATATGCCATTTTGAAATACACAATAAAGTCATCAATTGGAAAAGGCTCAACTATAGTGGTTAGGATTGAAATCCTTCTATTATTGGCCCCTTTACTCATGTACATGGGAAACTCATCACTCCTATGTGTATTTCTCAGACTGGTATATTCTTGTTCACTCTTCTTCAAGTCAACTTGTTTTAGGGATTTCTTATTGAGCATAAAGCAATCAATGATTGCACTTTTGTCCACAATGACTAATGGTGACCTATTTGGTAACTTGATAGTTTTGGTGGTTGGATGATGGCATTGTGCCAATATCTTGATTAAATACACATCAATGAATACATTTGGCACCAAAAGCTTAGCAAAATTCAAATTATAGGGGTTTTCAACTGGTCCCTATCCATCTTGATTTTCAAAAAAATACCAAAAAAGTTTTTATCCTGAGATAGGGACTCTAACATCCTAACACTCCTCTGCTACATCCTTGAATAGTTTCTTATACCCTTTGTCAATTGAATTTGGCAAAATTTCCAATAGTGACTATTGAAGGGACCACTTCTTCAGAATAAGGGGTTCAGTGCTCTTACTTTTAGACTCATATTTTTTAGGTGCCATAGTTTGATGCTTTTATGAACTAGGGTTTTGATAGTCACTTGCTTTACCAAACTAGTTGAAAACAAAACACAAAATAAATACCAGCTTTTTTGAAGAGAGTGATGAGGTAGAATTACCTAGTTGGAAGATGGTTGAAGTACACACATAGATATTAAATTCACCATCTACAATCACCACTAAATTTGTTTGAATGACAAAATACAAAGAAATTCCAAATTTTATTTTATTATGAAGCTAGTTATTTTTCCATTACTCTAGTTCATGCCATGAAATCAATAAATCTCAACATTCAAGTCTTTCAAACAAAGACCGTTGATTTAGTATAATCTAATGACTAGGAGGGCACTTCAATCATAAGCATCAATGATAACCACTATGGGGAAATAATATAGTCATTTTAACATTTTATACTTTACTACATCATCACAAGACCTATTTAGATCTATCATGGGACTGCAAGAGCTTTTGGATAGTTATACCTCATCTTTCACCACTTAACACCACCCTATAAGCCTTGATACACATCATCATGGGATGGTGGGATACATGTTACCATTTATACCTCATAATATGTTACCACCAACCTTTGATTTGACCATCATGGGACTACATGATCCTTTGGCATCCCTTTACTATTTATCAATCATCGTAATGATTGGATTTGACTATGGTGGGAGTGCGGGACATACTTTATATAAATTTTAAACTTACCACTATCCCACAAGACCTTCTCCAAAGTACAAAAAATAGATAAAAATAATATATATTTTATAGAGTGTTACATAAAATTTATGTGAAAAATATGATCCTAAAAATGTGCAATTAAAGTTGTGATTATTGTTTCTCTAACATTTGGATTTGGTAGGAGATGGTTACCATGATCATAAAAAATGATCCTAATAGGGTTATCGAGTAGATAATTAATTTTTTGTGATTCATATGTACCTTTTATTGTTAAATTTTTAACCTAGAGTGTCAAGGAAAATATATGAAAAATCTAGAGTGTAGACTCTAGAGAGTTAATATCTCTAACTATGTATATTTTGGTTTGGGTGGCTAATGTCCATTGACTAGCCCTTTAATAGTGAGAAACTATGTGATAGAATAATAAAATTGATGAGAATATTGAAATAACAAATTATGTGTCTCATATAATATAAATATGTTCAAAGTAAGTGTGTAATTGATAATGCTTATGTGTGAAATGAGTTACAACACTTATCTATTTATAAGTGACTTTGAATCCAAATTTAGTAATTTTAATAGATAAAAAATGATCATAAAATAAGGTCATGAAATTTTATGAGATTATACACTATTATACCAAAAACATAAAATAACATAATAACTATTATGAAACTTTAAAAAGGTGGTGTCCACATTTAAAAATCAACCACAATACTAATATCATTGAATTTAAAAAATTAAGTATACATATAGAAATATAAATAAAACTTAGGGAACCATTTTAAAATACCCTAAACTATCCCCACCCAATCCACCAATCCCTAATTAAATATAGTTTCCAAGTTCATTTCATAAAAGTCCAATCAAAGGTCATCCATCCAACTCGTATAAAGTTATAGTAACATTATGCTGCCTTACCATACATACATCATATTTATTAAAATAATAATTTTCCCTCACCATCATACCATCATTTATCTTCTTGTCCACTGTGGTTTGTGGTGAACCTTTACTGTTTGCTCTTACCGCATCATTGCTCTTACTGCATCACCGTAGATCAACATTTTGTTTGTCATAGGGTCATGGTGAAATATTAAATGCTACTCAAACTCTTGCCACCAGCCCACCAATTAATTTTTAGATCTCTATAGGGATATGGTAATTAGTCTCTATATAATGCAACACCATAAGTGAAGTTCCTACATGCTGTGGGGAAGTGGTAACTATCTTTTCACTTCCTTTGATTCCCATACACCTACCAAAGCTATTTGAATGTATTACAAGGTTGTGGTAAGAGGCAAAAAATATATCAATGATCAAAATAAAAATGTATTTCACATGGATATGATATGAGATGCTTATGAATGACTCTTAGAATAATTTTAAAAGTAATATGGACTCTTAGGATGAATTTTATGGATTTTGGAAAAAATGCCTCAAAGAAATGTGGTCTCAGGGTGATGGAATGCCATGATAAGAGAATTGTTATGGATTGTCATGGAATTCCATCACCATAAGACCACATTTATTTGAGACATTTTTTAAACTAGTTCATTAACTTATCTATGCTATTGCTTACTATTATGCTTTGATATATTTTTTTCCAAGCATCCATAGCTTGTTCAAAAGCACTTATTTTAGGCTTTTAGCCATAGCATAGTGAACTATTTGATATAATTCTTTGGTATACATGTATAAAAAATGTGGTAGAATGGACAAGGTAGTGAGCTATTTGAAAAAATGCCTCAAAGAAATGTGGTCTCATGGAATTCCATGACAAGCAAATGTAATTGGTAGCTGCTCCTAGTTATTAATTATGCAATGTGAAGTAATTGCATAAATGCTTAGGTTGAATTTGTAAAAACTATATTGTAATTGAAAATTTGTCATCTATCATCATATAGTTATTATTTATGCAATGTGAATTAATGCTTTGAGTTTGAAATATGTGCAATACAATGTAATCAATAATTTGAATATAAATTACAAAAATATATTTTTTACAATTCATTAGTTAAACTTTCTATTTTATTTTCTCTCTATAAATATATTTCTATGGAAATGCATTTCAATTAAAAAAATAGTTTTTGATTCTTATTCTATAAATTTTTACATTTTTTTAAAAACCTAGTTTTTTCTTGATATTTTCAAAAAATCTTGAACTTTTGGTTTACTAATTTTTTCCCCAAAATATTTTTGTTGCTATGTATAGAAAATTATAGATGGATCAACACAAAATGTTGACTATGGATCAATACCATGCATTTCATGAGAGAGCATCTAATGAGAGGGGTATGGACAAATATCCATATCTATGTAATAAATGTCTTAGTGGAAAGGTGAGAAAAATAAATTTGATTTATCGACATATGATAAGATATGGGAATAGTGGTATAAGCCCTTGAGATTAAAATTGTTATGAAGATATGATATAATTGCAGAGTGTGAGAGATGAAGAGGCAATAAACATAGATGAAGTGGTATCAAACATAGATGAAGAGGCAACAATGTTGTACAAAGGGTTTGAAGTTGATAGAATGTTGAATGAGGGTCTAAATGATGATTGGGCTAAGTTGATTGAGGATGCTTTAAATCTTGTGTATTCTAATTGTAAGTTAAGTCATTTGATAACAATCCTTCAAATCCTTAACTTTTAAGTGGTATTTGGTTAGACAAATGAGAGAGTAGATTAGTTATTGGCATTATTAAGTTTATTATTACCACCTGACTCCACATTGCCAACAAAACAAAGTCAATGTAAAAATCAAATCACTAAGATAGGTTTAGGGTATGAAAACATCCACAGACATGTAAATGCTTGTGTATTATTTATAAATAATCTTGCAAGTGAGAGTGAAAGTACAAAATGTCATGAATCAAGGTATATATAAGGGTTGAAATCAGTTGTGGTTCCTAGAAAGGTTATTCACCACTTTTTGATAATCCCATAATTACTCCAAATGTATAGGTGCAAATACAATATTGAACTTATGCAATGGCATGCCCAAAATAAGAGCACTAATGGAAAACAATGACATGTGCTTGATTCTAAGATGTGGATGGAATTTAATAACAGATGGCCTATTTTTTCTCAAGATCCTCATTATATAAGGTTGGGTTTGGCTCTAGATGGGGTGAACCCATTCTTAGATCAAAGTACTAAATGGTCAACTTGGCCAATGTTTTTAATAAATTATAACTTGCCTCCATGGTTAGTATCTAAACCATTTTTCTTAATGCTATCATTGATTATACTAGGAAAGAAAAGTGTGACTTTAGATACAATAAATGATTATCTAGAGCCATTATTTGATGAGCTAATAGAATTTTGGAAAGGAATTGAAGAAATTTAATCTTTAAGGGATGGTCATTCAATAAAATTCATTTTAAGAGATTCTTTATTGTTTACGATTCATGATCTTCTTGCATATGACACATTATCTGGTCTCAGTGTTCATGGATACCATGGATGTCCTACTTGAAACTTTAAGGATTTTGTGAGGCACTCAATAACTTTGTGTAAGTGTATTTATTGTGGACATTATGCTTACCTTAAAATGGATCATCCATATCATTGACAAAAAACATGTTTCAATGGTCAAGAAGAGAATCGTGAAGCACCGTTACTAATAATAGGTGATTACATTATTATGAATGGACAAAAAATAATGTCATTTATTGATAATCATGGGATTGATAGTAGTAGATATGATCCATATAATGAAAGCGGGGTAAAATGGTTGTGCATATTCTATAAGTTGCCATACTTTAAGGATATAGCCATTAGGCATAATGTTGACTTTATGCATACTAAGAAAAATATAGCCTATGTTATTATAGAAACTCTTTTTGGTGCTTTTGATACTATTTCATCATGTTAAGACTTTTGACAACTAAAGATTCATCAAAATATTTGGGTTGAAAAATGTGATGATGAAAAATATAGAAAACCTAGTGCTCCTTATGTCTAGACAAAGGAACAATGTGCACAATTCTTATAGTTGATGTCTTAGACTCACTTTCCCACTGGATTTATAAGTAGTAGTTTTATAAGAAAAACTAACATTAATGGCTTAAGAGGCCTCAAGACCCATGACTATTATGTCATAATTGAGAATATTTTACCTATTATGATAAATATATAAAGTTTGGCAAAGGGGCCAGGATTGAGAATTATAAATTTGGGCCTAATATTAAAGAGAATGAGTTTACATGTATTAGATCCTTCAAACTTTGATAGTTTGAGGGAGGAGGTTGTTGAAGTCCTTTGTCTATTAGAATGGGAATTTCCACCAACAATATTTAACATTTATATGCATATTTTGATGCATCTAGAATATGAACTAGAGAATTGTGGCCCAGTAAGAATGAGATGGATGTATCCTATAGAATGATATATGAAGGTTTTGAAATTTTTTGTTCATACTAGGTAAAAACTAGAAGGCAACATGTTTGAGGGATTTTTAATGTAAGAGGCCATGGGATTTTGTATAGAATATATGAAGGATTTTAAAAATGTCAATCAATGTGTATGGGATGATGATGAAGATAAGAGAGTTTTATATGAAGATTTATAAGGCAATGAATGTTACTTCAAGATATCACATCAAGAAATAAGTGCGATACATGACTATATTCTTCAAAACACATGTTCATTCAATAAGTGGTGTAGGTAAAATAGATTTTACATAATAATTTATTTACTCAATTACATTTACACATTTATAATATTAGTATTACTATTTGTATGTTAATATTATATGTAGAAAATATGAAGAAGATAATCAAGCTTGGATGCAACATCAACCTCAAAAGTGTAGATGTCATGATTTGATTAGAGGTGATTCTTTTCCAAAATTTAAAGAATGGATTGTTAATGTAGTCAGTGATGCAAAAAAATAAGGTCAAGATATAATAATGGATGAAAGTGAACTTTCAAAATATCCACATTTATGGGCTATGAGTTTTAGTGTAATGTGGGCCTATGGTAGTCATTTAAGAGTGGAATAAAAAGACAAAGGAAAAACAAATTGTGATTGTGTTGTTAGTGCTGAATTTCTTCACAAAACTGAGAAAAATTTTTATGTTGGATTCATCAAAGAAATTATTCAAGTGGATTTTGGTGAAAATAGTCTTATATTATTAAAATTTAAGTGGATCCAACCATTCATAATATAATTTTATCCACTTATATTTTAATAATATAGGACTATTTTCACTAAAAGATTTTTGTTGTTATGTATATAACATTATAGATGGATCAATGTTGAAGGTTGACTATGGATCAATACCATGAATTTGATGAGAGAGTATTTGATAAGAGGGGCATGGAAAAATATCTATGTCCATGTAATAAATGTCTTGGTGAAAAGGTGAGGAAAGGAAATCTTATTTATCGACACATGATAAGATATGGGCATAGTAGTATAAGCCCTTGGGATTACAATTATTATGAAGATTTGATATAATTGAAGAGTGTGAGAAGTGAAGAGGAAATAAACATAGATGAAGTGGCACAAAACATAGATGAAGAGGCAAAAATGTTAGACAAAGGTTTTGAAGTTGATAGAATGTTGAATAAGGGTCTAAATGATGATTGGGTTGAGTTGATGGAGGATGATTTAAATCATGTGTATGCTAATTGTAAGTTAAGTCATTTGATAACAATCCTTCAAATTATTAACTTTCAAGTGGTATTTGGCTGGACAAATGAGAGTGTAGATCAATTATTGACATTATTAAGTTCATTATTCATGACTTTCATTAACTGAAAATTCATGTTAATGAAAGTCACCAAAACAAAGTCAATGTAAAAAAATAATCACTAAGCTAGGATTAGGGTATGAAAACATCAACGCATGTGTGAATGGTTTTGTATTATTTCTCAATAATATTACAATTGAGAGTGAATGTATGAAATGTCATGAAGTGAGGTAGATACAAGGGTTGAAATCAAATGTGGTTCTTAGAAAGTTTCTTCATCACTTTTTGATAATCTCATGTTTACTCTAAATGTATAGGTGTAGAGACATTATTGAAATTATGCAATGGCATGCCCAAAATAAGAACACTGATGGAAAATAATGACATGTGCCTGATTCTAAGACATGGATGGAATTTGATAATAGATGGCCTAATTTTTCTCAAGATCTTCATATTATAAGATTGGGTTTGGCTCTAGATGGGGTGAAACCATTCTCAAATCAAAGTACTAAAATGGTTAACTTGGCCAATGTTTTTAATAAATTATAACTTACCTCCATAGTTAGCAACTAAACCATTTTTCTTAATGCTATCATTAATTATACCAGGAAATAAAAATGTGACTTCAAATACAATCAATGCTTATCTAAAGCCATTATATGATGAGATAATAGAATTTTGGAAAGTAATTTAAGTAATTCAATCCTTAAGGGATGGTCATTCAATAAAATTCACTTTAAGAGCTTCCTTATTGTTTATGATTCATGATCTTCCTATATATGGCACTTTATTTGATCTCTGTGTTCATGAATACCATGGATGCCATACTTGAAACTTTAATTATTTTGTGAGGCACTCAAGAATTTTGTGTAAGTGTATTTATTATGTACATCATGCTTACCTTAAAATGGATCATCCATATCATTAGAAAAAAACATTTGTGAAGCACCATCACTAATAATGGGCGATTACATTATTGAGAATGGAAAAAAAAAGAATGTCATTTATTGAAAATGATGGGATTTATAGTAGTAGATATGATCCATGTAATGAAATTAAGGTAAAATGGTTGTGCATATTATATAAGTTGTCATACTTTAAGGATATAGCCATTAAGCATACTGTTGACTTTATGCATACTAAGAAAAATATAGCCTATGCTATTATAGAAACTCTTTTTGGTGATTTTTGTACTATTTCATCATGTGAAGACTTTAAAAAACTAAAGATTCATCAAAATATTTGGGTTGAAAAATGTGATCATGAAAAATATAGAAAACCTAGTGCTCCTTATTTTTGGATAAAGGAAAACTTGCATAATTCTTACAGTTGATGTTTTAGACTCACTTTCCCACTGGATGTGTAGGTAGTAGTATTATAATATAAATTAACATTATTATCTTAAGAGGCCTCAATACCTATGACTATCATGTCATAATCAAGAATATTTTACCTATTATGGTAAATATATCAAGTTTGGAAAAGGGGGCCAAGATTAGAAATTATAAGGTTGGGCCTAATATTAAAGAGAATGAGTTTACATGTATTAGATCCTTCTAACTTTTATAATTTGAGGGAGGAGGTTGTTGATGTTCTTTTTCTATTGGAATGTAAATTTCCACCAACAATATTTAACATTACTATGCATCTTTTGATATATCTAGAATATGAACTAGAACATTATGGCCCAGTAAGAATGAGATGGATGTATCCTATATAATGATATATGAAGTTTTTGAAAAAAAGTGTTCGTACTAGGGAAAAAAATGGAAGGAAACATGTTTGAGGGATTTTCAATGCAAGAGGCCATGGGATTTTTCACAAAATATATGAAGGATTTTAAAAATGTCAATCAACATGTATGGGATGATGATGAAGATGACAAAGTTTTAGGTGAAGTATTAGAAGGAAATTAATGTTACTTAAAGATATCACATTAAGAAAAAAGTGTGATACATGCTTATATTCTTCAAAACACATCTTCAATCGATAAGTGACATAGGTAAAAAAATTTACACAATAATTTATTTACTAAATTACATTTACACATTTATATTATTAATCTTACTATTTTTATGTTAATATTATATGTATAAAATATGAAGAGAATCAAGCTTGGATGCAACATCAACCTCAAAAGCATAGACATCATGATTTGATTAGAGGTGATTCTTTTCTAAAATTTAAAGAATGGATTGCTAATGTAGTCAATGATACAAAAGAAGAAGGTCAAGATATAAAAATGGAGGAAAGTGAGATTTCACAATCTTCACATTTATGGGCTATGCATTTTAGTGTAATGTGTGCCTATGGTAGTCATTTAAGAGTGGAAGAAAAATACAAAGTAAAGACAAATTATGATTGTGTTGTTAGAGCTAAATTTCTTCACAAAATTGAGAAGAAATTTTATGTTAGATTCATCAAAGAAATTATTCAAGTGGATTTTGGTGAAAATAGTCCTATATTATTAAAATTTAAGTGGATTCAACCATCTATAATATAATTTGATGAGTATGGATTTATATGCACAAATACATGACAATTTTTATCAGAGATGGATGAGCTGTGTGTTTGCCCTCTTCAAATGAACCAATCATTTATAATTGATGATGTAATAAGCCCAAGATGGTCGTAGGTAATTCAAATAGAGTCTCACTCTAAATTGAATTCATGGAAGTTGTTGATATAATGCTTGATGGGTAATATGTTAATTTACAAGAAACATTCCAAGAAGTGGATGAAAATGATGATGTAGTGTTTGAACAAGAGATTTTGATTACCAATGAAGAGATTAGGAGAGAGAATTTATTTCATGTCATAGATGAGGAGAGGAAGAAAATCAAGTAGATGTAGATAGAAGTGATCAAGATTCATAAGTGTTAATATCCAGTTAAAACAAGGGATAGTCATATTGATAGTCTGATACTTGTATTTGTAAACATCTTCTTGGTTTTTGAATAAAAAATATTTTTAATCTATAAAATGAATTCTATTATAGGTTTCCATTTTAACTTATGAATTCAATAAAGTTTTACTAATTCAATTTTCCGATTTATAGATTATTGTTTATTTGAACTTCAAGAAATGAGTAAAAGGACCATAAGGCATAAATTTGTCGATGATAGTGATCATAATGATGAAATTTCATTCACAAATTATGAGTGATTTTGTAGAGAAAAAGTGGCCAAGAATAATGAATATTTATCGTGTCTTGGTTTGACAAACAAGCAAGTTTCAAATCCACTAAGTAATATATTATTTATTTAATAGTGTTAATAAAATTTTATAGGCAAAAGCTTTATGTATATAAGACATAATATGATATAAATTTTTGTTTTATAGGCAAGAAAAAGAGAGCAAAAAAAAATGTGAATAAAAAAAAAAGAAATAAAAGATACAGTGTCACCATCTCGTAGAAGCCAACGCATTTGTAATTCAACAAATGCAGTTGGTAAAAACAATAGTTGTGATGATGTGTAACCTAATATAGCATATGGTGATGTGAAAAATAATATATCACATGGTGATATACATCTTAATATAGCACATGGTGATGTGCATCCTGATACAGAACATGGTGATGTGTAACATCATGATGATCTCTTATCATAAAATCTATGAGATATTATTTAAAAAAATTAGAGCAAAGGAAAAATAGGTCTGCAAATGATTTATTCAAAATTAAAGGATGTGTTTGTAGTGAAATTTGAAAATATTGGTATTGATCTACCTACTCATGCCACACCTAATGTGGCCAAGGAACATGAATTTCCAGTTAATGAAAGTCATGAATAGAGACCACTTGCATCTGATGTGCCTTAGAGTGCACATGTTACATCTAGAACTTTTAATGGAACTAGTAGATCAACCAAAAATACTGGTAGTGGTTTAGTATAAGATGTGTTTTGTTTTCTCAAAAGACAAAGATTAAGTCAAGATTTGTATAGATCTATAGAGAGGAATTCAAAAGAAATAAAATTAGAAGGCAAGAATCCATTCTTGGTTGAGGTATCAAGAGAAGGTGATCCCATTGGGATACATACTACAAATTGGGCCTCTGAGTTGGGTGTAAGATATATGGCCCATTTGGATATTTGAAAATCAAGTTTTATAGAGCAATATCCATGAACTATGGAAAATATTATATAAAAAATGGAAAATGATTTTGAGACTACTGGTGGACAAATATCTAGAAAAAATTAAAAGCAAAGATGAGAATTTTGATGAATAATTTTAGATACACTTACAAAAAAGAAATCATGGAGGTAAAAGAGAGGATAAAATCCATTCTATCTCCCAAAAAGTGGGAGGCATTGAAAGAAAGTATGCATTCCAAATAATATTTGGCAAAGAGTAATAAAGGAAAGAGAACAAGAGATAATGTGAGGGCTGGATATACATTTGGCCGAGCTAGGTTGCAAGCCAAAATGGACAAATTTACAATAAGTGTATGGATTTTTGGTTCAATTTACATTGTGTTATTTATTTTGATTTTTTATTGAACTAACTGTATATTGAAATTGACATTGTATTTTAGGTGGAAAATAATAATAAAGAAGTAGGTACAAAAGATATTGTCAATTATATGGTAGCACTAGATTGACCTAGTAAATATAAGAGTGGGATGAAGTGGAAATCTAGTTCATCAATAGATATTTGACAACCATATATAAAATTCCTAGTATGAACCTCTCTAGATCATGCCAATGCAAATGAATTATACCAATAGGTAATGAGTTGCATATTCAATCTCACTCAGCAAATTTCACATTTAGTTGCCTTTGTTAACCCTATAATTTTTGCATGGAATGGGCATAAATCCATGGATCTAGTTGAGGTAAGAGGCTCTATTGATCTCATTTCTTATTATTTGTAAATTATCTATACAAATTCCTCTTAATATGTAGATTATTTAAATATGAGCATAGGAGAATCCAACCTAGTTTATTTATTGTTGGAGTGATCCAGAAAATGTTCTTTTGGATAAATTTATAGCTTACATTCTTTACTTGAGTGTTGAAATATTTTTATATTGTTTTCATGATGGTTAAACCACATGTAGAGAAATTTTATAAAAGTAGTAGGAAAATAAAAAACACCTTCATGATGTTAATAGAGCTACCAATATTGATAGTGATCATGATGAACTAGACAAGAATTTGTAGCATAATAGTCATAGTTTTAGATTAGAGGTAAAAGCAGGTTTTGAAGGGGCCCCAAAACCCTTTAACAGAGAGCAAAGAAAGAACAACAAAGTCCACAGGCAATGCCTAAAAAACACTATAGAGAAGTAGCAAAATCAGGTTTTGAATGGTCCTGAAACCATAAGAGATACATCTGATCAAAACCCAGATACAGAAGTCTGGAGATACAACAAACAAAAGCTAACAAATGAAAAACAAAGAACTGTACCAATTTCTTTACCAACAATAAGGACCAGATTATTCATCCAGTTCCAGTATCAAGTTCATGGCTTCTTTTTCTTTCAAAGCAGTTTCCTGAGTGGTGACCTCCAGCAAAGCTCCTTTTTGTGTATCTTTCTTTCTGGAACTTTGCCTTGTCCTTTTGCTGGGACCCTCTAGTGCTTTGGTCTCCTCATTGGCTCATTTACCTATATTGATAGCTGCTGCACAAATGTTGGATGTTACTTCATCCATTTTCTTTCTGTTATCCTTTATTAACTCCCGGAGATTGTTTTCGTAAGCTATGAGCTTCACAGGGATCTCGCTTAACTGATTTTCCATGTTGTTTACTTTGTTCCAAGTAGATTTTAGAGACTCTTCCAAAGTTTCCACTTTTTTCTTGAGATCAATGATCTCCCTACACAGCCAGGAATCTAATTGGGAAGAAGACTCAGCTTTACTGTTAACCCAAGTCATAGGGGTGTAAATTTCATCATTCCGATTCTTTCCTCTCCAATCCTCAGATTTTTTATTCGGGTTTATTCCTATCTTCTTCAAAGAAGTCATCTTTGCTCTTTTGTTCCCGCTCATTGATTCCATCTTCAATTTCCATCTCCATATTTTGAATATCTTCTTGGATAGATAATAGTCATAGTTATGTTGAATTAGTTGAGGTAATATAATAGTTGTTAGTTATCTATCCCAATATTTTTACATTATTCATGCTTAAATGTTAGTTTAAATTAATATAGTTTAATTTGATGTTAACTATTTCCATAATACTTGCTTCAATCTTGTTTTAGAGGGATTTGAGACTCATTTCCTTATCTCAGAACAATCTTCTATTCTATTCCTTCTAGAATTCCCATATTAGAATTGTGGGACTTATCAACCATAAACAATAATAAGTAGAATATCTTTTGATATTGGGCAATTATTAAAACAAAGTCATTGTATCATTAGGAAGGGAACTCTTCCATCTTAGCTTCATACATAACCACCTCCAACATTCACAAGAAACTGGCAGCTAAAATCTTCTCCCTTTGACTCACTTCAACTTTTCCATATCCTAAATTTATATCAACACCTTGTGAATCCCCTTTCCTCAGGTCACTATTTTCTTCTTGAAGAACCCATAATCGATTCAAATTTCCTCTACAACTCTGTATATGACTATTACCCTACTCCATTTTTATAATATAATGTAGGTTTTATATCTCAATATAATGTGTATATATATATATTTTTAAGACATTTATTGATAAAATCTAAGAAGGGGATAAAGTCTATGTGTTGGATTTGTTTGATGGTGTTGTTATGGGGTTTGGGTAGATTTACTCACTATCTATTGTCATGGAGTCAAGTTGAAAGGAACAAGAGATGAAAATGTAAATATTTTAAAGGTCACAAGTAACATACCCCTTGCTTATAAATACAAAATAGATGGAGCTATCCATCTAAAAGAGAAAAAATGAACCTTCACATGATGGCCACTAAAATATTTGAAAAAATGACATAGTTGATATTTATCATGTACTATCTATTAGATAGCTTGGCCCACTTTTTTATGCAAAAGTTTGAATGTGTTGTTTAGGGATATTATTAGTGTTTTTAAATCTATTTTGGAGTTGTATAAACAAAAAAAGGCATTGTAACTCAGTTTTCTTAGTCATAGCACTGCGAAACACAATTTGTATTAATACATTTTTGAAAGCAAAGACTTGTCTTGTATCTACTATAAGAACACTTTTTCTCAATAAAATTTTAGTATTTTTCCTTCTTAATATCTATTTCATTACGTGCAATTGAGTGCTTGATTATGTTTTTATATGTTTTATGGCATATGTTTTAAAGTCTCATCATTATGTCATATGTTTGGTGGCACCTATATCTAATGCCCAAACATTTATTAATTCATCATGAGTTTCAAATTAAAGTAAGCTATATTCCCTAATGTTGTAAATGTTGATTCATGATAAATATTCATGGATTCATCATATTCATGCTCTACATATTGATCAGAATAATATTTATGCATCTTATGTGGTCTGTGAACAACATTAAGGATCACTGCCATACACCATGGGCCATTTAAAAGTCTAATGGCCACATGAATCTAGGATTATTGTTAGTGTTGTTATTAGAGGTGACATAATTAGTTTCCAATGTAATTGGAGCTAATTTCTTGTACCTAATATTAAGGTACTCTTATTACTTAATTGGAGGTGACTTAAGTAATCTGTAGCCTAATTGAAATTACCTTTCTTGTTCATAATATCATGACTTAAATTTTTTCATACTCTTGTCAGATATAAATTAATGAAGAAGTTAATGGAGTCTTAATCAATATGGTATGTGCCAAATCTAAAATAGGAGTCTAAAATTTGACATCTCTTTGCATTTTTTAGATAGATATATTAAAATATCTATACTACTACTACTTATGCATCCAATGGAAGATAAAAAGATACCCCCGGTTGTAGAATGTAACAAGTAAAATAGTGTAATGGGTGTCTATAATCATCATTTGTAATCCATATTGAAGGTTTTATAAATTCTTCTTTCAATAAGTAAACATTTACAATTAAATTGATAATATGTTTTTGATATTATAAGTTTGTAAATAGGGTGCAAAGCCCAAGTATAGGAATCCCAAGGGGTAGAAAAATAGGCCAAAGGCTAGTGATAGCCAAATAACAATAGACAGATAAAAAGCAAAATAGGAAACAACAAACAAACTAGGGATTAACCGTAACAAAAACACTAGTTTTTGATCAAATCTTTCGAATCTTCTTTGATTAACTTGAGAAGGTCTTACATGCTAGCAATTTTTCCTATTATCTCTTTATCCTCTTTTGAGTGTCTTACAAAATCAATAGGGAAGAAGCCATATAGTGGACAACTTCCATGTAAATAGTGGTTATCACCTTTATTTTATTCTGAAGGGAGCACAAACCCTTCTTCACTTCCTTCAACTCCCTTTCAATATGGATCTCCTCTTCACTGGTATCCATGAAATCTTCCTTATTAGAATCGTAAGTGGATTCATTCAGCTCCTCAAAATAATTGGTTCCCTCCTCTAATTATTGATCATGATTGGGTTTATCTTTTAATTTCCCTACTTCCTCCCCTAGATCTGAGGTAGAGGGATCATCCATAGTCTTTACCAATTTTTTTTCCCCCTTCCAGTCTCCTAGATCTCTTTATATTCATATTTCTTTCCATATAGCTTTAAAATTTAAAACCAGACCCTTCCTCCATAGCCTCCTCACCTTATACTTGGGCCTCTAGGTGCTCTTTGTCACTAGCCAAATTCTGAGGTTCCACCCCCACCACTTTATTGTTATTACTCTTTCCCTGATTGATCTTCTCAAAATTGATCTAAATAATTGATTTCTTCTTTTCATTTCCAGAAAAGCAAGGGTTATTTTTTAGCTCTCATAGCCATTCGACAGTTAAAGAGTGAGAAGGGTCAGGGGATTTAGAAATATAGCTATTAGGGAGGGACAACTATAGCCCAACTAGAGAGGGGAAAATAATTCAAACTTAGGGGATAGGTTTGAAGAGGGGAGAACAAGGTTCTTAGAAAAGGGTAAAGAACCATAGGGACACAAGGAACCAAATATAACTCTCAGGGGAATGTGATATTAATTAGGGTATTTTTCATGGGAAATATATAAAACCTATGATTTTAAAGGCTTAGAAGGACACAATGTAAGGTGAAAGTGATAAATCCTGAAGATAAGACCTTGGTGGAATGGAGTGGTAGAGGTAGCTAGGTTTTTTTCTAGGGAACTTTTGATAGACTTAATAGACATCTCCAGGGATGACATGAGGAAGAAGGGGAAGTTAACCAACACCTTGTGATGAAAGTGATTCAAAAGAGAAAATGGTAATGATAAAATCACTTAAAACAAACTTCAAGTGTAAAATATTTCATGATGGTGAAGCATACCTTATCCCAAGGGTTAAACAAGCTCTCTTTATCAAATCCTCCCTTCAACTTCACCAATGCTTCTCCTTCAATGAAGAATTTTTTTAACCCCTTCAGGTCTTGAAATTTGGTGAGTCTTTTCATTCTTCTACCCTTGTATCATAAACCTATGGCCTTAGCAATTGAATCCTCACTAACAACAAACTCTATACCTCTAACCTAAACTTTACGGTCACCATTCTAGCTTGAAGCAAAATAAATGGAAATGTTCTCATCATATCCATTCAAAATTTCAATAAAATGAGAAACTACACCTGCATAACATATACTCTAGAGCATAGCATTTGCTTTGGTTTCATCACATGCGAATGACTTAGTTTTGAAAATTTCTCCTCCCATGACTGAAAGCTTCACTGAATTATTGGACGACTGAAAAGGGACTTAGACCAAAGTGAACCACCACCAAGAGTTAAAAAAATTGAATTGAAAAATATGGAAGCTTTCAAATCCCACACCCAATATTTAGTAAAATACAAGTTGATCCTATAATGATTGCACATGTGAAAGAGATTGCTAGGATTTGTCATGTGAGAATGTACCTTAAAAGATTGAGGCTGCCTCATGTGATATTTATTTTCTTTGATGTGGAAATACTCATAATAAATGTGATAAGGACACAATGATGACTAGTGATATAAATGAATAAAAATGACTAAATATACTACCAAATTGATCAAAATTATGATTAAAATTAATGACTAAATACACTACCAATGGACATAAATCAGTGAATAAAAATGACTAAATAAGGGACCAGTTAACAACAATCAATAACTAAATTAATGATTAAATATATTAGTGAATAAAAAATGAATAAATAAGTGACCATATTACAATAATAAATGACTAAATCAATGAATAAATATACTACTAAATCAATTAATCAAAAAAACTAATAAATGACTAAAAATGGGTTAGTCATCAATTTAGTCACATTATAAATGACTAGAAATAAACTACTAATGGTCATGTGATCATGTTTGGTCATTTATATGTAGTTTTTAGAATTTTTTTAAATTTTATATTATTATTTCTATGCTAGTGTATAGTGGGTATACTTGACATGGCTTGTTCACTTGAGATTTGGATTCTTTTAGGTTTTCCACCTGTGTTGCATGATTTATCCTCAGTCTAGTGTGTATTTCCCCCAGTTCCTATAATAAGTTGTAACATGGTAGTATTGAAACCTTGTGTTTACTACATAAATGTAGGTTAATGTGTCAATATTTCACTCATCAAGGTATTAGTCATGGGAACAAGTTTATTTCCATTCCCTATTTGTTATATCCCATAAATTAATAGACTCTTCAAGCTCACTAGCTCTAGTGTAGTTAATCCTAATGGTTTATAAAGCACTAATTCTTATAACACACTCTTATGTAATTCATTTTCCATAAATTATCTGATCTAAATAATACTAACATAATCCCAACTAGCTACTATTTGATCAAAAGATGCATGTGATTGCATTTCATGTAGACCTTAGTTGGGTGCCTCTTCCTTTACTTTGTTCTACATGATCCTAGTGTTCCATAGTTTCTAAACTTCCCTTTCCTAGATTTATGGTTTATCATCAAAGATTTCATCTCCTTAAAAATAGTGTGTCTCCTATGCATAATAGTTATCTATTTACCATCTTGATTTTATTAGTTTCTTATGACATATTCCTAACTTAGACCTTCCCTCTCCCTAGGGTCCTTGGTAGATTTGTTTTTGAGCCTCCTCTTATTTATTTAAATTGAGTTTGCATTCATATGGGTTATTCATGCTAGCCTTTCTATTTACTAAAATAAATGAATAATGGAACCCTTTTCTATCTACCATCCACACTGTCCATATATATAATAACTTATCCAATAATAGGGAGGTTCTCAATTCCATAGTCCACCAATAATTTCTTGACTTATAGTGGTAATTGAAATATGTATGGATCCCTTGGTTCATGTATAAATTTATACTTGACTTATTACATATAATAATACACAAATACAATAAAATACAACATGTATCTATTAAGAGTATCTCTCCACTAAACCTCAACTCCTTTAGTCCACATGATGCCAATGTATTACAACTGCTCAACACACTTGTTTGTCCAAGGTTTTTTTAACCATATTACTCTTGCCCAATACATATTTAAATATCCATGTATGTAAATTTCTTGTAGATTCATATAAAAATAACTCACATAGAGGATCGTCAAATTATCCTCCACTCAGTCCTTGGGGGACTAATTTCTAAGACTATAATTAAGTAATGTAAAGTTGATCTCTAAATTTTATATATGTTGTTCAATATTATATAAATCATCTCCACTTAACATCTCAGCAAATCATTCAACTAGGTCTTAGTAATAGAACTAAAATGTTGGGATAAAAATTTGCACACTTCATGAGTTTTATGACATTAACACTTACATAAACATTAGTTACTCCACTACACCAATATATAATGCTAAAGGGTAGTGCACTCACCTAAGTCATAGAGAGACAATGAAAATTCATGTTTGGGTTAGTTGTGTGTAAAGAATTAGTACCTTAATTACTTAGTACAGCAGATTCATAGACTATAACTAATCCATAACATTACATGAGTCCTTTCATGCACTTGGAAACTTGTAGCATATTATTATACCATTTCAATAACAAGTAAATAAAAAAATCACATCACATAATTACTAAATAAGGATTTCACACTTATTGATTAGATTTAGCATTGGTAATACATAGCTTGATATAGTATAATAAGTAACATTATATTGCCTTTCCAATAACATAACTCTAACACTCCATATTAAATAAGGTAAGGTTGGTTTTTATAGTACCCAAGCATCACCCTTTCAGTTATATCTCATTAATTTTGAATCCAAAAGATGTGAAATAATTTTGTATAAATAGTAACTCTAACTACTTTACAATCATTTTCCCAAAACAAACTTTCTCCTAAATATTCACCATGATGCACTATATCCGATCAAGATTGTTTGTCTTAAATACTCATATGTGGAATCACTATGTTATTCCTATTTTTTAGATATTTATCTCTTACTCTTTGGTTTGTGTAACCTTTCTATCACTTGATAATTTTGACTTTATCACTTTTCTAATGTTCTCTATTGCAAGGGATTTTTGATGCATCAATTTTCTTGAGTATATACCTTAAAAGGTGCATCAAGAATGGGGTTAGATCAATTTTTGTTACTTAGAGAGAGAGAGAGAGAGAGAGAGAGAGAGAGAGAGAGAGAGAGAGAGAGAGAGAGAGAGAGAGAGAGAGAGAGAGAGAGAGAGAGAGAGAGAGAGAGAGAGAGAGAGAGAGATGTTTACATAACATTATGTCACACCATCACTACTTTTAGTTTGACTTCCTATAAGTATCTATTCATATAACGTCTTTGTCTACTTCCATATATATTTTATAGCTTCCTTATATCTTACTATATTAGTAAGGTCGATACAATTTTTTTGTGCTCAAGTCTTCCCTATACTATACTATCCAACTTGATGGAGTTATAAGTTTATCTTTTGTCATTATACTATATCATTCATGGCCAATACCTATTTTGTTAGCAAAAATATTCCCATTGTATCAGCCTAGAGTTTAGGGTATTATAACCATATATATATGAGTCATATTTTATTCCTAATGAGATATATCACATTCATACACTCTACTTGCACTCATGTTTATACCCTAAGAAATTATTTTAGAGATTTAGTGGTTTAGAACCTTATCTTGGAGTCTCATATTTTTATGTCATTGAATATCAATAAGAGAGGTATTTTAAATTTCCTAACTAAGGATACCTAGGTCTTCATCCAACCATTTTAGGTCTACAACCAATAACATATATTAGAAATATCCATTTGAACCAAATGGGGAGATTAAATCATTGATGCATCCACCCCAAGTTAAGAATTTTTATCCCTACACTCTTTCCTTTTCTTACTTAATAGACTATATATTGCTTAGTTTATTGCATCATGGATACATGTGTGTATCCCTACTTAGGATATTCTTTATACTAAATAATATGGTATAGATATATATTTTATTGGACTTTACATCTATCACCTTATGTTTCATAGATCCCCAATTTGTTAACCATTATACCTCACCTTATTTAAAATCACTTATCCATCATTTAATTCAATTGTACTTCTTATAATCATTTAATTTACTTGCATATTTATAACCATTGTTACAATCATTATCTTTATTCATCCCCAATGAGATCTATATTATTACATCACATGTTTATGCTTTGGAATGATTTCCTCTTGGCATTTGAGTTGTAGATTACCCTATATTAGGTATACAAATATCCTAGGTCCTTACCCACTTTTCTAAGTATATATAAGCCTGATTCAAATTCTAGTATATTAAGATAATAAGGATAGTTATATGTCATCCTAGCCTGTGCATAAATTTTAGTTAACCTGATGTGAATCTTATCCCACCTTTGGTTGTATCATTTTGAAGTTTGTCCTTTCAGTTTGTTTGTAACATCTTTAATACTATCATATATATTTTAGTCCAATAGTATCAGCCAATGCATTATAATTTTCTTAGATTTAGTAATTATATTAGGAAACCTAATATATTTCTTTATTTATCTAAAATTGAATCATCCAACCGGATATAGTTTTATGTCTTGCACCAACTATTTTGGATAACCCAATACACTTATATGTCTTTTAAAAAATGCATTAGCCAACTTGATATAGTTTGTTTTTATTATTTTTCTCCTAACTTAACTACCAAATTGATATTGTTTTGATTTTTGATTTATTTCATTACACGTTATGTATTTAACTTTCATTTTGAATCAAATTTATTGTTATTTTTTGTATTCTTCCTAGAATTATGTTTTGACAGTTGTAAATCTCATAGGAGCTATTGTTTTGGGAAAAATGGTCATTAGTTCTATTTGAGTTTTATTGTGAAGGGTATTATCCCAATAATCAAGCCATTAGATAATAATATATATGAAATTTAATTTCCAAATACCTTACGGTATATTGAAAATGCCTAGGGTTTTTGTTTTTTAGACAATAGGAAGCCTTTCATCTTTTTAATTTTTTAGTGCATTGGTAAGTTGTTAGCCTTGAGAAGTTGCTCTCAATGTAATTCAGAGACAATATAATATGGCCTTATACATAAGATCAGTATATATATATAATACTACAAATAAAACACACTCAATTCAGTAATACCTTCCTATTTTTTATTTTATTCTATTTGGTTAGTTTCTCTGATGTGATCAAACTCTACTATCCAACTTGAGTAGTTTTATTGATTTATAGACTGTATCGACCAACTCAATATAATTTTAAGTTTACTTACAATTACATCATCCAAATTGATACAATTCATTTTATGATCATACTGTATCAACTAGCTTGATTTGACTTTTTGTTCTCTTTCCTTTTGGATCAACCAATTTGATATAATCCTTTTAAGTACTAGTTTTATCACCTATTTGATAAAATGTATTAACCATCCCAATATATTACTTAGTCTAGCCATTATTTTACCCAAATATATCATATAGTTTGATATATTCATTATTTTTTTACTCATATTTCTTACTATATTAGCCAACATGGTATACTATGTTTGTCCATATTTAGTAACCAACTATATTAGCCTATCAGATACCACCTATTTATTTTAATCAATTTTTTTACACTTCTATTTTTTTATTTTTATTCATGATGATGACCTATCTTAGGGAATTTTTAGTGAACCTCAACCTATTTTTATTTTGAATGGATCACTAATTCTTACCTTCTATAACCACCACTGAAGGAAACTCCTCATGGTGAAATAATGTTACAAATTTTCTCATGGCCAAAGATCCTAATTATAATATGCACACTTTTGATGATCTTCATTACCAAGGTGAAGATCCCAATGATGACATTTATTATGGGACCAAATTTTATCAATGTGGTCCTCCCATTTATGATGATCCCTATGAGTATCTTATTGATCTCACCTTCACCACTTCTCATATGGTTGAATATCAATACCACCATTTTACCATCTATGTTGATGATTATAATGAAGGTGAAGACCCTAACATGAGGAAAGACATCCTAATTGATGATTATTATGATAACAACGCTTATTTTCCCATTTTTCACATGATTTATTGTAATCTTCCCTCCCATGATCTTGACGATATTTATTACCAGGGTGAGGATCCCAATTATGACACTTGTAGTGGGACTAAATATTATCAATATGGTCCTCTCATTTTTGATGATGCCTATGAATATCCTAATGCTCCCACATTTTCCACTTTTCAAATGGTTGAAAATTGTGGTCAATAAAATTAACATTTAATTTTATAATAATTCACTTATGAACACTCCTTATACACACTTAACCTATGCTCAATTTCATAGTTTTAAGTCACTATTCCTCTACTTTTATGTGGATGACCCTCTATCAGTAGAAAATTTTGACATTGAATATTCCTATTCTTCATTGCAAGTAGCCTAGCATCACTATTATATTGATTCAAAATTATATTTTAGTTGTCTCTACTCCTTAGATAAGGCCACTCCTTTAATATATTCTCATTGTTTAGTATTGTTTAAAGCCATCATGTTCACCCTCCTACCAAAAAATGGATAATTTCCTAAATTAAAATTCATCTAACAAGTTGCTCCACACATTTCATAAATCCCATCTAAGGAAATATAAAAAAAAACACTATATAACACATTTTATATCCATTTATTCACTATTTGGAAAGATTCTTCTGTATTTCAAACACCAAAATTATTCTAACTACATATTGAGAGAAAAAACACCTATTATTCTCAATTTTGAGTCCATATAACCAAGTATCCTTAAACTCGGTTTAAATACAATAAAAAAGTATCAAGTCATTTTTGAAGCACATAATTACACAAAGATTAAACCAACATTTATCATTTAATTAGTATTTCAAACACACCACCATGGCATGAAATAACTACATGGAGTTTGATTGATCTTCGGAGTATTGGTATTTAGGAAATACTCAACATAGGGGATGTTGAGGTCAAGCACAACTTTAAACCCTAACCCTTTTCTATCCATTTTATTGTATTTCATCCTCTTTATCATTAATTTAAGGTTTCAAGTGAATAAGAAGGAACACATCAGCTCCCATAATGAATTGAATGAATCTAATCATACATATATGACCTATAGGAAAAGGTGCACCCATCAAAACTTTCATAGAAGGAAAAATCCTATTGGATGTCGATACACCCTATAGACATTAGCATAGGTTACTCTATATAAAAAATGGGCCTTGGCCCAGATTAAAATGAATCCCTATTCCTTATTCACAGTGACCTCACATAGTCCCATAGTTGATTACATAGTCTTTTAGACCATGTTACAACTAAGTCATCTATTTTCTATTAGTTTTGACCTTTTAGTATATTCCTATAAATAGTAAGTTTCAATTCATTTATATGTATTTATTTCATATCTTACATATTTTATTTTTTATAAATAGTTTGTTATAATTATATTAACACTATCTTAATATCCAATTTTGATAAAACATATTAGTGAACCTATTTATTTTTGAATATTGTAAAACCCTAACCATTCATGTTTCTAGAGTTTCTTTTTTTTTAATTTCTAATCACTATATAAGGTTTTTTAGATTTAGTAAATTTAGATATCAACTCAGATCAAAGTGGATAGATTAATCATAGAATGATATTCCCTAAACATCCTTGATACTTTATCTCAGAAGACCATTCCCTCACACATAATAAAAGCCTTCATTGATGATGTTAGGGGATTTATTAGAAATTTATGGATCCCTTCTATCATCCATACTTTTTTAGAGGGAAATGGTGTTGTGGACCTACTAGTTAATGTATGGGTTAGTCTCTCCCCTTTATATATCTAACATGAAAGGATCCACATCCCACCCCATGCCAGTAACTATATTCAAAATAAAGTGATCACGTCTTAGCAAATGGTGGAGTTAGATACAAATGTGAAACTTACACCCCATCCACCATGACTTAACACTCATATTGAGTCATCATTGTCATGACTATTACTTTAATTACATGAGATGGGAGAGGAAATTTAAATTATACCCTAAACATGCGAAGAACAAAAGACAAAACTAGAAGGTAGATTTATTTCATCACCCATATATTTTAATCACTAATTTGTGTAACATGGGAGGAGATAGGGATAGGTTTGAGCCACTCTCTTACACAAAGTATTATTCCAACAAAAAGGTATGGAGAAATATGCATAAGGGGGAATTACCGAGTACATGCCACACATAATTGGACATGATACAAACCTTGCCAAAGACTTCATCTCAACTTGGAACAAATGAATGGCAGAAATGAGAGGCATCATAATATATATTACAAAGGAGAGAGTTGGGGAGATTACATGGATGTCATGAGAGGTCTCTAAATAATTCAAGGATCAATCCAAAAATATAGAGATAATGCAGAAATTCTTTTATATTAATGAGGTTTTGAAAATAGATAAGAAGGGGTTCTTGAGGATGGATTTACTGAGGCATTGGCCATACATTTACCTCAAGATTATGAAGTAATTAATATTGGAAGGTAAATTCATGATCATCTTCTCACCTCATTTCCTTTTATTAAATCACTTCAAAGGATATAGAATTAGTTTGTCATTTTTTTTGTTGAAATCCCTTGAGAGCACTACCCTTGCCTTCTAAATTAGTGAAGCTAATTATATAATTCATCAAGGGATCATATTTATGTTATTAAATCATGGGGAGAACATGTGAGGGAAATAATCTCCACTAATGGGCTCTTATACAAAAGGGGACTCCCCTAATGAATACCTAACTCTAGGTTTTCCCCACCCTCCTCTTAGCCCCCTTGCAAGTCATAATAATAAAAGATTCATTGAAGATAATCCCCTTCAATTCATTATTAAAAACCTAAACCCATTTTACTAGAATATGTGGATGAGGTAGAGTATTCAGGGATGGGGAAGGCCATATCATCGAATTCAGTATGGAAAAACAAAACGTAGCTAGAGGAATTTAATGACAAACTCCACAAAGTAGGTATTAGTCTGGGTACCCTGATAAAGGAATTAAATTTGAATATTAGAGAAGTTGGGAAGGTTTTAAAAGAATTTTTATAGATAAATGAGGCAAAGGACCCACCCCCCCCCCCCCCATAGAAATATAAATGATAAGGTGGTGATTCATCACACTTCCAAACGCTTCCCCAAACCCCTTTCTCTAACTAACCTTCCTATGAAGAACTTGGAAAAGGAGGCCTATAAGAAATCAAGGATGATATTCCTAAAGGACACTGATGAGGACCTAGTCAAGAATTATCAAGGAAAATTTTAAGGACAAGGTGGAGGATAAGGCTCCTAGTAAGGATCTAATAGAGGACACTGCACCCCTTGAGTAATTACATTTTTTTATTATATCTATTTAGCCTACTATTATAGGTTTTTGATTTTCCTTTTATTTCATTTATAATATGTTTTATATCACTTGGGTATTACTATGATTTACATTGATACTTGTTTAACTTTTAGGTTGTAATATCCTTGTAAAACCTATTTTTTTACTTTATAAAATTAAAAAAAATAATCTTCTAATTTTCTATTTCATATTTTAGACAATCTAATAAAGGTTTTTTTACCAATCTTATAAAAAGTGCATAACTAGGTGGTACCTAAGTTTAACATACTCAAGTTTTAGTTGATAACATCAAAGTGGTATAATTAGTTAATACATTTTAGGATACTAACAATAGAGATTTAACAACTTATCTTTCAAAGAATATAGCTATGCAAGATGTGTTTATAAAAAATGTTAGAGAGGAAATAAAGAAGCCTCTTAAAGAAAATCATTTGACACCTTTATTACTATGTGTTCCTTGCCTATCTTTGCATCACTCAATACAAATTTTATACAAAAATATACTATGGGATAACCTAAGGGTTTTAATAAATAAATATGTATACAAACTAAGTTTTCTATTTAGAAGTAATTTTTTTGATTGCCTTCTTACATGGGTTTAGTAATAAAATTGTTAAAATGCATATTTTGGTAATGGCTTGTATATTTAGGGCATTACTCTTATGAACCTAGGGATGGAAACTTGTTTCCATCCATAAGCACGTATAAGTAAGTTTTGAGCCATTGTTAAGGATTAAAATGCATATTTATCAGTTATTTCTCCTATGAGAGATACACCCACTGAATTTATCTTTTCTATGTATGACAAGTTATAAGATGAAAAAAATGGTATACTATTATATAGTTATGGTTATAATAAGATTTACTCATATTACCCATAGTGAACTAAATTCCTAGTTTTCCTTCATGGATTAGGACTAGACCTAAATAGAATTTTTTATTAACTTGAAATATGGAAATAAAATAGTAATTGGGAATGTAATATTTTGATTTATAATTACTATAATTTTAAGGATTACACTAGTTTTTGATTAGCAGTTTTATGTCCTATAAGAAACTATGGGTTTATATTTTATGAAAGGGTCAAGCTATTTACAACCATACTTTACATACATAAGCTATAGATGTATATTTATGATGGAATTATATAGTTTTGATTATGTATGTATGTATAAATTTAATGATGAGTATGTTTTAGGTTGATTTGTAGTCTTATAAAACATATATAACTTGTATATGCACTTAGATTTATTATATAGTCTTATTTATATGCATATGCATATGTGTGTAGATTCATACTTGTTCATATTATAAACAACTTCAAAAAATAAGTATATATATTAGGATGGGCTATGTTTAAGTTGTTGATAATATGAACAAATAAGTACACACACACACACACACACACACACACACACACACACACACACACACACACACACACACACACACACACCCACACACACCCACACACACCCACACACACACACACACACACACACACACACACACACACACACACACACACACACACACACACACACACACACACACACACACACACACACAAAATAAAAATAAAATCTATCCCATTTATACTCAACCAATCCTTGAGTCATATTCAATAGGGAATAAATGAACAACCATAGACATATATAACGTAATTTATATGTGACCTTACATGGAGTTGGTTTTTTAGTGTCACATTCAATAATAATTCAATTTCAAATGGTTTAAAGTTATAGAGAATAATAAAGGTGTTATATATACTAAAATATAACTCTATGCTCACATTTATTTATAGAAAGTCTTGAGGAAATAATGTCTACTTTATTCCATCCTAGATTAATGAAAAAAATATGACCAAAAATATGTTTATATATCTACATAGATTTGGATTGTGCACATACAATAGCTAAGATATTGTTGGGTCATGCTAGTAATTAACAAAATTGGTCAAGAAACATTAGGTTGGGGCAATTAGGAAAGTAAGTAATTGAATGGCCTAACTAAAGATTGAAAATAATCCTTATCTATGTGTATATTAATATTTAGAATTCTATTTGATTTATTAGTTAAATTTTATAGTTTTAAAAAATTGAATATGTTAGAATTCAAATGATTAGAGAGTAATGTATTTATTACTTAAATTTATTTATTATAGGAATTTAATTATGCTTACATTTGGAGATAAGAATGTCAATGATAGATATAAACATAATTTTATTGGATGTGGAAAAGTAAAATGATTTTCTATAAAATATGGATGTTTTAAACTTGTATTGCATAATCATGTGAATATTTGCCTTGAGTTATTAAGTGTTTGTATTCTACAAAACTATTATTAGCACGTATTGAGTTGGTTTTTAAGACTATATAATTATACAATTTGTTATGATAAAATATGATTGAAAAAATTGTTATTAGAATGTATTGAGTTGGTTTATAAGACTATACCATTGTATAATTTGCTATGATAACATATGATTGACATATGAGGTTGATTTCATGTAATGCATATACCTATCATCTAGTATCATTAGATTGTTTGAGATTCATTAGCAGAGAGTATGTGTGTATATAATTGATTTGTATATATGTGTGATCTAAAATCTATAATGAAAAACTTTGGTCAATGTAATGTTATAGCTGAGATATTTTCATTCCACTGTACTTTCTAGTTTACATGTGTATGCATGATTTCATATTAGATAGAGGATTATTTTCAATGGTTTATGTGACTGATGCATGTATTATTGAGTGTACCACACACTAATTTTGGTTGAATTATTGATATCCACACTACCATTATCTACCCCTCCATGAAAGGAAGGGCCACTCCCAGTTGAGAGGTATGTGGGAGACTGATGGTCTATGGTTGGAGGAAAATCACCTTGATTATGTTTTCTCTCTCTTTAGTTGATCAACCATTCTAGATGCATAATTATGTATATTTTATCAATTATTGAGCTATCTTATGAAGCTCAAATGTACTTTTTTACTTCCCATTATATGGTATTATGGCATTTAGTGAAATTTTTAAATATTTGTACATTCAATATTTTTGTTATTAGATACAACAATGGCCATACATTTGTACATATTCAGAATGATGAAATCATCATTAGTTATTTTATCCAAGATTACTACCATAGGCCATCATAT
Source organism: Torreya grandis (assembly GCA_037957365.1). Classification (NCBI taxonomy): domain Eukaryota; kingdom Viridiplantae; phylum Streptophyta; class Pinopsida; order Cupressales; family Taxaceae; genus Torreya; species Torreya grandis. The sequence goes on along the minus strand of JARHVA010005828.1, from coordinate 323,734 downwards.
TTCAAAACTTATTAACTAGGCCTTGTTTAACTTTGTTGATAGTCTATTGGGGGTCTTATCTTGATGTCATGTTTTATCTTGGTAGGTGTCCTATTAATTTATCTTAGGTTATTTTAGGGTCACTTGTAAAGCATAGTCAAAATGGTAGTCATGTTAGCTTAGCTTGATAAATAGTCTCCATAGTATTGACCTTATCCAAATAATTTAGCAAAGATTAAGGTAAATTTGGAAAAATTAAGGTAATGAGGGTTTATGGTCCTATGCTTGTTTCTAGTCATTCCTTGTGTGAACCTCCATGGTCATGAGTGATAAGGTTTAGGTCAGTATAAAAATAGGGTTTTAAGGTGAAATGGTCACACATAAAGGCATTAAATTTGGTATTAAGCCTTATTGGTTTGAGAATGATTTGTACTAACCCTCTCAAAGGCATTTCACACCTTGCTAATGTACTATAAGGATTACCAAGTTAATTCAAGGATAAATTTAGATATTTGTACATGCAAGAGACATTGGTGAATCATATAAAAAGGTTTTGAATGTTAGAGGTGATGATAAATTTTTAGATAATGCCCACTTTGGAAAGTATAACATATGTTTCAGATCTCTTTATTTCCCAAATGGGTAGTTTCAAGAAGGTTTATGAACTTGAGAAGCAAATGAGAGCTCATTTAAATGGGTTTCAAGAATGGGAAGTGTCTTCTTACCTTCCATAGGTAAAATACATATTCATTAAGGTATTACAAGTCTAAACATGATATTGAACCTTTTTAATTCCTCTAGCAAGCCCTTAACAAGCTTGTGAAGGCCAGTTTCAAATGCTCAACACATGGAGAGATAGATTTGGATCTAGGGATCTTGGGCAAAGAAGGGGACCCTAATGCCATTTTATTTTGTGGCATAGGTTGTGTTGGGCCCCTTATTTTAGTATGTAAAGATTCATGATAGCATGACAAACACATTGGTATGAGGCAATCATTTGGTTTAATGATTTATATTTTGACATCTTGGTGCTAACTAGAAGAATCAACACTTATCTTGAACTAGCTAGTAGATAGCTAACTAATTTCAAGATTATTATAGCATATTATAGGTTTGATGATAAGTGATGACCATAAAATGAAGGACACAAGGTGATGGATTCAACAAAATGATTACTAAGGCTCCAACTTATCACCCAATTTGTACACTCCACCCTAGAAAAGGTATTCTTATAGAGCTATAAAATTAGCTCAAACCAGTGAGCAAAAGGATGAAAACATTATGTAATGAATCTCTATAAAATTTATTTTTCATAGTGTAATGGATGCCATTAGATATAGGAATAGTTTAGATGCCATGAAGGTTCCATTTGTATAGGCCCAAGCTCACTTGTGACCCTTTGGGCCATTAAGTATAATTAATTAATCATGTACTTTGTTTTTAATGTATATGTACTTTGTTTATTTAGAATTCAATTAATTACATAAAAAGGTTGAAGTAAGACCTAGATTCTAGTTTATATGTCTTTGATTATTAATGCTTAAATGCATAATGGTTATAATACTATAATTTCAATTTTTAGTTCTGTTCTATAATGTGTTGCATGCTTATGTTTTAAGATGTTAATGACATCCCTATAATAAATGATGACATAAACCATAGCTTGTAGGAAAGACTAAGTGTAGAAAAGGCCTAAACCATATGTTCCTACCCTTGCTAGAGTGTGAGTCTAGTATGAGTGCTTAAACTAAAAGTAACCCCTTGACTCATCTAACACTTACATGATGATAGGATTAGTTTATCAAAGGCTTGCACCCAAATGACTCTATAATATTCCCCTAAATGGGCTTGTGCATATAGATCGCCAAGCCTAGTCCATGAAATACTTGTGTCAAGGGATCTACTTAAGCCTTCTTTTAAATAACCAAGTCCTATATTTAATATCTTATGCCATGGCATAATTAGCCAAATGTGGGCCTCAGTTCCTTCTTAACTTTGCTTTAGGTGAGCATATAAGGCTTGTGACTTATTTTAATTAATGTCGGCATAGATGAGTGTGAAATGTTAAGTACAAAAAGATTTTCCCATGTTTTCTCTTGGTTGTAATGAGTCCAAAAATGACTTAGACAAATCTTGAAGTGCTACTAAGATTTATACAACATTTTGGTTCCATTGCTAGGAACCATGTTAAATATTAATATTATAATTGTGTGATAGAATGATGTTACAAATATCCTTTGAAAACATTGAGCATTTGTTACAATAGGTGGAAGATAGATTTTCACTGAAGCATCCAACATGTAAGGGATGAAATCCAAGAAAGTGGGTTCAAAACAACATGTATGATGCTTTGTATGAGGTATTTTTCTATGAATTTCTTGAGCATGTGTATTGATGGTTAGGTGCATATTAAACCCACAAAAGATGAAGCTATGGACAATGTTATGATTGGACAAAGGAGTGCCTAGAGAGGCTTGAGACCTTAGATTCCACTTGAAGTAGAGTAGTAGATAAATGGTGTCAAGGAGCACTGAATAGTTACATGCTTGAGTTCATATTTTCAACATACTCATGCCCTAATGAAGTAGAGTATAGATTTTTATGCAAACCTAGAGACACTTTTATGAAGGAGTTTAGTGTAGATCTCAAAAAACTAATGGTGTATTATGGTTTTGAAACTTTGGGAATGGAAGGATAAATACCTTCCATATATGCCCAACACAAAAGGAGAGAAGGGGATGTGTAGATGAGGCACAATGGAAAAATATGAGTAGATTGACACCTAAGATATTAGAATATAGACCTATAATAAGAAATGGCATAGATTTATGGAAGATATAGAACTTGGAAGTGTTGAGATAACCTATAGAGAGTGGAAAGGGCATGGGGAAAGATCTCTTGAAATATAATAGTGTAAGGATGAGGAAAATAATGAAGTGATGGATTGAGCTCATTATTTGATAGGTGTGGAATCTACTAAGTTCCTACAAGACTTAGTGACTGAAGATATGTTTGATGCACCTACCCCCTTTGAACCTGAGGTATATTCTCATACACTACATCCCCCACTTGAATAAAGAAAAGAAGTGATATTGACCTTATTTTTGATATATATTTTATATGTTTTACAAAATTGGATTGTAATTTTATTATTGAAAAAATTATTTCCTACAAGGAGGTGAGTGAAACTAGCTCTATACCATTAGGTGTTATCTCACCACAAGAAAACTTGAGTATAAGCATACCATCTTAGCTAACGTCCATGATGAAAAGTGGGAAATAGCTCATAGGAAGTGGTTCAATTCCATAAGTAGTATAATTACATCTTCATCTATGACACTAGTAGTAATAACCAGACCAACACCTAACCTAGTGGCTAGAAGTGTTGGAAGATTACCACTAAAACAATACTAGGGGAAAAACACCTTAGATCTTAGCTAACCCCCATAGAAAATATATTACAAAATGGACATGTACTTACCAAAGTATCATGGCATGGATAATGCCATAGAGCATGTGTTAAACTATGAATTATAGTGGCATGTGTTGGGAATAACCCAATTGGAGTGTAAGGAAAGCTAGTTTATGACCACTCTACTTGATTTCACCCATACCTGGTATAGAAAATTTAAGCTTAACCAAGCTATGGTAGATTGTGATACCCTAAAGGAGGCATTCCTTAAAGAATTTTAAATATTAGAGTTTGAATATTAGATCATCACTATGCTAAAATAAATAACCCAAGGACTCTTATAAAACATGCACCTATATGATGCAAGGTTCAAAACCCTCCTTTTTAAAGCTTCCTTATAACATTCACAAATCCCAACATATGCATTGGTTCATTAGAGGGTTACTATTACCATTTCAAAGAGGGATTTCTATGATGAATTTTATAGACCCTTACGAAGTGCTTGAATAAGTGCTTAGATCCAAGGTAGTCAAAAGTGCCAATATTGGGATTATCCCATTCATGGAGATGTAGATTGCATCTATGGCCTCTTACCTCTAAAAACTTACCACTAGCTCATCGTAAGATGCTTGAAGTGGATTATGATGTATTGAATATGAAGTAGAAATCCATAATATAAATAACTACCCATGGAGGATTACTTGTACCCTACTTATAAGCTATGAGATTTGTCAAGATGTGCATGATGTTCATAACTATCCTTTACCACAACATGCTAGCTAGTCAACACAACCATCTATTATCAATTGTACAATGCCTACACTCATACCATAGATGAATATTGGGTGATTGATGAGATGCATAAGAACATGGAAAGAGGCACATAGGAGGCCATTATAGTAGTTAGTGGGTAGACTAACCAAGGGAATAAAGGCTATGTCTAGAAAAACACAAGTCTCAAAATGCAATGAGGCACCGGAGGGCAAGGTAGAGGACATAGTGGTGGAAGGTTCTCACCCTACACATGTTATAACTATGGTTCCATAGAGCACTATCAGTGTGACTACCCTACACATCCCATGTGTGGGTATTATCAAGGGGACCATAAGGTTTAAGAATGCCCCAACTTGTATAAAAAGATAATTTAATATAGGATTGGCAAAGACAAGGGCACAAGAATGATTTAGCATGAACTAAAAATTGAGAAGTAGACTCTGAAGGCACAATCAACCCATGCAAAAATAGTCAAGGTGCAAGAAACTAATCAAAATGGATTCACCACTCAGCTGTGAGTTACACCAATACCTAAGTTATGCTTAGAATATGGGGATAAGGATCACACTAAGCACATAAAAAGGTCCAAACCTCAAGCTACACCTTATGAAGACCCTACATGCCATAAAGATGTATGTAAATAGGCCATGAGTGTAATCCAAAACCTACAAAGAGATATCTAATTAGTGAAAAATCTAGAAGCATAGGCTGCTACCTTCAAAAATAAAAATGATAGCTATGAGATTGAGATACAATAATTAACAAAGATCCTATGCCTCTTATAGATAAAAGGAATGTTTTCCATATTAAATAACTTGCTCTTGGACAATATGGGGTAAACTTTATTTGAAATCATTATGCCACACATGGAGAGGGCATGAGAATTTTGGCATACACATAATATGGAGTATGACCAAGAAATCCTCATGAATGCCACTATTGATGGATGGTCTATTTGTGAGGTCTTTATAGACACAGGCATTGAAGTCAATATCTTAACCAATAATGCCTAAGAGAAAATGGGTAGGCTAGCCTTGAGGCCTTCCCCTCATGTACTTTTCATGGCCAATAAGACCTAGGTGTAGCCCATTAAAACTATGAAGAACACAATTATTGACATCTTGGGTGCCAAATTTTACATTGACTTTGAGGTGATCAAGTTATCAGAATAATATAACTATCCATCACTTCTAAGAAGGCCATGGTGTTATTAAAATAATGCATATATGCAATTCAAGAGGTGTTACATTATATTTGAGAATGAAAAGGAGAGGTTAGTTATGCCACTCTTACAAGACCAAGGACCCCCATATATTTAGAGTATGGACCTCGAGGATGAGATCAACCACATATATAACATCATGATGCAAGATGTTGAGACTCTAAACTTAGATGATCAAGGAGTTATCTCTTGGGAAGATGGGAAATCAACCTCTAACATGACTGATGTTATTTGAGATTGATGGGTTGAGGAAGCATATGAGACCATGGTTTGAAGGTGTTACTTGGTATACATGAAGGTACAAAAGCTAGTAAAGATAGGATGGGTCCAAATTGATCACACTTCAATAAGATGGATCCCTTACTTAAATAAGGGGAAAAGAGTGTTTCACTTAAGGTAAAATTTTGATGCTCCCAAGATATGAGGGGAGAAATACAATGGAAGAATATGTCCACAACCTCAAATCATGCATCCCCAAAGAAGTAGATTGAATGGGCACACTAGTGTATATATTAAAGAGTATTGTCATTCATTGGTGGGTAACACAAAGGAAAAGCTTACCAACTTAAAAAAATGTGAAAGCAACCATCTATACTAGGTTTAGGAAGAGTAATGAGCACCTAAACACCTCTTCCTACTTTGGTGACTCTAACCATATAACACATATTTTCTTGTGCAAAGAAACATGAAAAGTCTATGGTGAGAATGTCCCAAAGAACCTATGGGTGCATGCATTCTATAGGACCTTAAATACATGGGAATGAGCATGGTACATTATCAATGAGATGTACCATGAGATATCAAATTGAGATATACTTAAGGAGTGGTTTATTCACACCTTCTCCTTTTCTTCACAAAACCTTGAATTTATTGAGCTACTATAACTAGTTTGAAGGTTAGTATTTTGAAGACACTGTAATTTTTGAGGAGCATCTAAAAGACATGTTCAGTAAAAATGGCTTGGCACTCTTGACCTTTTTTAAAGAACAAATCCTCAACAATGACTCTAGTGATGAGGATGATGAGATATGGAAGGCATGCAACTAGACAAATTTTAAAATCAAAAGGAAGTTAGTGTGCCATGTTGAGGATAACACCCTAGATGAAGAAAACCTTACACACCTTCAATAGAGATAACTAAGGGTAGGTGATAGGTTGGGGATTCACATCAAGAAAATAATGAGCCCTACTGCACACCATTAAGAACTACCAAGGTAGATATCAACTGAAAAGGGGAATAAAAAATTACTACTTTGGGTGCATATTAGTCTAACATAGAGCTAGCATGAATTATTGATCTCTTGAAAGAATTTCAAGAATTGTTCCCTCAAACCTATAGAGACATGAAGGACACACACCTATCTTTTAGGAAGATGAGCATCAAGTTAGTTAAGGGCATAATATCTATCAAGAATCAACCTTATAGGATAAATCCTAATCTTCATGCGAAGGTCAAAAAAATATCAAAGATATGCTAGATATAAGAATCATCTACCCTATACAAGAACTTGGATGGGTTAGCCCTATGGTCATTAGCATTAAGAAATATGGGCACATCTAAATTTACATCGATTATAGATTATTGAATGTTTCCTCCATAACTAATCTATTTCCAACTCCATTCACTGACAAAGTTTTGGATGGCATCATAGTTTATAAAATATATACTTTCATTGATGGGTTCTCAGGATACCATCATGTCTAGATTGAGGAGAAAGATAAGCCCAAAATTTACCTTACAATAGAATGGTGTTGTTTTTCATACAACATGATGCACTTTAGACTCAAGAATACACCATTCATATTCATTTAATGGTGATAACCACTTTCAAAGACTTCATTCACAAGTTACTCCAATTGTACTTAGATGACTAGACTATGTATTGGCTAGTGAAGGACCAATATGACAAGTTACACCTAATTTTTGAGAGGTATTGAAAACTTAATATTTATTTAAACCTCAAATTTTTTGTCTTAATGATGCCATTTATCACTTTATTCAGGCACATATTCTACAAAGATGGTCTGCTCATTGATCCCATAAAGATTGTAATAATCCTTCAGCTAAACCTTTTTTATGCATAAAGACCTTCATGCCTTTATTAGACACTATGGTCACTATAGGAAGTTCATAAGGAACTATAAAAAGATTATAACACCTCTAGAAGAGCTCTTGCATAAGGATGACCCATTTTATTGGGGTGAAATGAAAGAAGATGCATTTGAGACACTAAAGCTCAAGCTAGTAAGCAGGTCGATACTAAAATTTCCTGACTAGATGAATCCATTATAAATACATATTGATGCATTTGGTTCTATAATTGGCACCATTCTATTGTAACCAGGTGAAGGTAAAATGGACCATCCCATTTATTTTTCTAGTATAAAATTGACCAAGGCAGAACATAACTACACCATAATTAAGCATGAGGTACTTGCCATGGTCTATGCCTTGTAGAAGTTTTAGCAATACTTGTTGGAGATACCCTTCATCTTCTTCACTTATCATGAGGTGATTAAGTACCTATTTAACAAACTCATTATCCATGGGAGAATCTATAGATGGATAGTTTTATTTCAAGAATTCTAATTCTCTATGGTTATGAAACCTAGAAAATAAAACTTAGGCCTAGACCATTTATCTCACATCAAATCTGGCAATGTGAAAACACTTATTAAGGATGATATGCTTGATTCATAGCTTTACAGGGTCAAGTGTACCCTTGAGGACTTGGAAGAGATCACCACATTCTTGACATCTGGATCGACACCGTAGACTTTGTTAACCAAAGAGAAGAAGTAGCTTGTAGTTCAGGCCACACCTTTTCAATTCATTGGTAGGGAATTGTACAAGTTGAGCTGAGACAAGGTCCTATGCTGATGTGTCCTATATCATGAATTTAATTTATTATTTCAAGAAATGCATGAGGGGATTTCCAAAGGTCATTATGAAGACTCTATGGTGTACAAGGTTATGTAGTTAGGATTATGGTGGCCAACCTTATTCTAAGATATAAAAGAGTATGCAAAGGCATGTGATATCTACTAGTACATATGAAAACCTAACCACTATGATGAGATGCCTCTCATTTCCATTATTTCCCAAGTTCCATTTGAAAAATGGGCCATTTACTTTATTGGGACTATTACTCTCATTGTGAGGCACATAGGTACACAATACATTCTAGTGGCCATAGATTATTTCACCAAGTGGGCTAATGCAATGACAACCAAATATTGTATAGCCTTCATAGTAGCAAGGTTTATTTAGGAGAACATCATCAGTCATTATGGGTGCCCTCTTACTTTGACTAGTGATAGAGGCATGCACTTCATCAATGAAATAGTGTAGATCCTATTAACTAAATACATGGTGGCACACCATACGATAACAACTTATCATCCCTAAGATAATGACACCGTAGAGGCATTCGATAAGATATTGGGAACATACATCACAAATATATGTGATTTTGGTCACAAAGATTGGGATGATCATGTGTTAGTAGTATTATGGGCCTATCACATGACATACAAGTGTTTAAACAAGGCTACACCATTTCAACTGATGTTTGGCATAGAGGTAGTTTTATTATTGTAATTCATAGTTTCCTCATTATGCATTGCACATATTAGTTCTCTTAATGAACAAGAGTCATTGAGTGCATGATTGGAAGACTTGGAATGCTTGGATGAGACACATGCTCAAGAAAAATAGAGCTAGTACATAGAATAGGCATACTAGAAGCTCTAACATGATAAGCATATCAAGTATAAGGTACTTACTAAAGGAGGATTGGTCTTTATATATGACTTAAAGTACCTCAAGCACATAGGCAAGCTAAATATTAGGTGGATGGGACCTTATGTCATCCATAGCATATTGGAGATTGGCACATGTAAGCTATGTATTTTGACTAGTGAAATGCTCCCTAGGCATTTTAATGATAATAAATTAAATCCCTATATTCAGTAGAATGATGTTTGTTCCATAAAACACTAAATTCTAGGTCATATGTTGGTTGTGTTGTGCTGACCATAATAAAATTTGGTGCAAGCCAAATATTTGCTTATGCTTGTTGTTATATGAGTTAGGTGAAGTGTGGCACTCGTAGGCCCATAGAATAAATCATCTGGAACTTACATGCATAACTCTAGTTAGGTGAGTTGATCATGAATGCTTTCTAAATGCCTGAGGCCAAACACCTAAGTTTATAATCATGTGGAATTTTCTAGACTTCAAAGGATATGATGACAAATTGATAAAGGAAGTCCATATAAGATGCTAGTACACAATAAAACTAGAGAATAAAGTGATATAAGGTTGAATTCAGATATGAAAGCACATCAAAATTGACCAAGAAATGAAAGCATGCTTGAAAGGAAACCTAGAACAAAGATAAGATGGAATCAAGGAGGCTGAATTGTGTGCATGTGAAGTTTTGCACTGAGGTTACCATAAGAAAGGTGAAGGTCACACCAAGGTGAACAAAGTGCAAGAGAGAAATCATTGAGATAGTTGACACCTACCTAATGGTTAGTAGGAATTGACCATTTAAATCACTTGTCACTTCACCAGATACACCATTAAGAAAATTTAATGTGGTGATGGTGGAGGCACAAAGATATGCAATAAATGTGAATGTGGCAGTGGATTTTCATGGATTTCATTGGTTTAGAAAATTTCAAGAAATCCATGCACCACCATGTAATTACTCACCATCCATTAATTATATAGCTAAAATTAAGGTTTAAAGAGGTGAATGACACACTAGACCAGGTTACAATCCTTGTGTGAATTCAAACCTGAATAGAGATGAACATAGAGCCAAACTAGAGCTAAACTAGAAAAATGCTACCATAAGAGGAAAACTAATCACCCACAAGCCCTAAGTAATAATGGTGGAATATAGATATAGATTGTGTCTTGTTTTGTATTAAAAAAGATGCATGTGGAGAGATAATTTTGAGAGAACTAGGTAGTAGGAATTGTACAAAATGTCATGGCCATCAATAATGGTGAAATAATCTTGAGAGATAAAGTCACAATCATAGACCCTATGACTATGAGGAAGCATAAAATAACATTACAGGCTTCTTAAATATCAATAGATCATGCTTTAATAGCATCTAATTTAGAATGGGTAAGAAAAGTTTGAGTTTAGGTATACTTTAGGCATAAAAGGATGCCAAGAAAGTATAGATGGTTAAGTAATCACTACAAATAAAGAGGCACAACTATTTAAAGGCATCAACATAGTGGTAATTAACCTAAAAGTAAGCATAAAGCTTGTGTATAGATAGATGTAGTTCCCCCCTGAGGTCATAATGGGGGAGACATCGGTATCCTTTGTAAACACATGCATATTAAAGGAGTACAACCATTAGACACCAAGTATAAAAGCTAAATCAGGATGTATGGTTGACATAGTAATGAAGACAAGGGTAGGTACAATACAATTTGATGTCTCCATCCAAGATAAGTTGGCAATAACTCACATAACCTAGTTGTATGAGTTGCTGAGTTTTATAAAGTTAGAAGAATTGGTACAATTCCTCCTCTTATGAATCCATGGTGATCATTTTTATTTCATAGGTAGGTTCATGTAGATCTCAACATGCCTCATTATCAAGATCATAGAACTTCCAAGCATAGGATCTGACATCTACCAGATGATGTGGAAATGGAAATGGTTGTAAAACTCTTAATCTCATATAAGTTAGGGTTAACATTCCCTATTAAGTAAATTTAAGATCCTATCTTGAATAAAATGACATGCCTCATGAGCTCTAAGATTTTCCCTAGTAGATGATGTTCCAATATCAACAAGACTTACTTATACATCATCCACCATATGGCATAAGGAGAAAATTTTAATATCTCCAAGTTTATTATTGAGGAGATTATGAAGAATGCATTGGAGTGATACAAGTTACATGAGAACTTCAAGTGGGGATCCATGTTGATATTAATTATGATGGAGGAGATTAGCATGAATGATAGGGATGAGGATAACCTTTGGGTATTCCCACTACATAATGACTCCCCCACACTGAAGTACCAAGATTTCATCTGCCCACCTAGATTCTCCTAAAAATACAAGACAAGAGTATAGGGGTGGTGAAAATGATACGTCAAGGCATCTAGGATTGAATGATGCATCCTAAAATAACTCTCCCAACACATGGTAAACATGGTAAGCTTCATCGCCATACAATATTTTTGTGTAGTGTGTTTGGAACTCATAGACAAAACCTTATCTAGTTGGCTAAAATTGGCTTATGCATTTTCCACTAAATTTTTGATAGTGATGCTAAGGAGGATTCCCAATGTGCATTAGTTAGAGTTCTTGGTGAAGACCATCGATCAAGAAAGAATAAGGTTGAGGTGCTAGTTTGTGTGCCCAAGATTGAAGGCCAAAAAGGATGAGGAGGATGACTATAATTGAATGAACCTCCATCCCCTCTAAAGGGAAATTATAATTGGGTGAATCTTCAATCTATATTACAATATGAAGCTATGAAATAAGGGCATCGACCTTGAGAAAGATGATGATGACCCTCTCTTGATTGGTAATGAAGGGAAGATAACACCAAAGATGTAGTAGAAGCTACACAAAAGTAGGGAGAGACACTTGAGGAGATCAAAGAGTACATTAGGTTGAGGATCACCTTTGGTGAATAAGATACAGCTCCATCTCCCCATAAGTGCATAACCTTCACACCAGGGACTACTTCTCTAGTAAGAAATAGAAAAAGAAGTCTAAGGGAACCATTACACTCCCTACAATAATTTTGGCCAAAATAGAGAAGGAAGAGCCCTCACATGTGGACTGGAGGAAGAGATGGAAGAAGAAAGAACAAATACATACATCATGTAGGTAAAATAAGAGGAGGATTTAAACACCAAGGATGTGAAAAAGGCCCTCAAAAGTGGTGCTATCATTTACCTTGAAGAAGTAGAGGATCTAAAAATATCCTTATCCAAAGAAAAAACCTCCACACCACCTTCACAAATGGAAGAAGAGAAGAAAAAGGCATGGAAGAAAATGGGCCTAAGTGAGGTAGATATTGAGAAGGCATTGGCACTTGAAGAAAACTACAGGCTAGACTAGGAGAAGGCTAAGGGTAAGAAAGAGAAGAAGGCTAAGGAAGAGAAGGCCAAAAAAGAGAAGAAGATGAACAAGGTTCCCACAAGTATGGGACCAGCTATTGAAATATAAAAGAAGGAGACCCCACTAGGAAAGTATATGAAGCTACACAATAATCATGCTCAAGTAGTGAAGGGGCACCTAAAAAAAATGAATGCAATACTGGTACCTCAAAACAATAAACAGAGACTGAAGGAGCACTCTAGTAGGTAGAAGGTGATGCTGACACTGAGGGAATAAACCTAGAGGTGAACATTGAGCAACCCCAGGAGGAATGATTGGAATAAAGGGAAAATTTTAAGGAATAACCCCTTAAGGAACAAGAAGATGAGTCCTCCAAGGAGAGTGCCAATTAAAGTGGTGGCACTAGTGAAGAGGATGAAGATAAAATGGAGATAACCATCATCAAGAAGAATGGTGTGGAGTTGAGCATTAGAGAAAGGGTTAAAAAGTTGTGGAAGGATGAATACTTATACATGTTTAACTTTATTCCTCCTAAGGCTACCATAACTAGGATGTGCAAACAACTTTCATTTAAATTTGATCACTAAATGGATGAGCTACACTTTAAGGTGCCTAGAAACACTATTTTGGGATTGAAAGAACCTAAGGAAGGGCATGAATCCCTCATCATAAACCCTTTCACCATGAATATAGTCTGGTATAGGAATGTGCTTATTAGAATGGTAACTAAAGTGGTACACAAAAATATCATCAATGATGGTAGGGCACATAAATGGAAGAAAATATACAAGGATGCTAAGGATGAAGGAAAAACCATAAAATTCAAGCTATAACAACTATGCAAGTGTATAGAGATGACCAAACCATCCCTTTTAGTTGGTGTGGATACTTTTAACCTCTATGAAGTTTATAAAATATGTGTGCTAGTAGAGTGGATGCTCCCAAGGATGAAACTAGATCCAATGTAATAAGAAGAATAAGATCCTTTTGTTGTGCTAAAGAAGGAGCTTGATGCTAATATTGAATAGGTAGATGACCTCTTTATGAAACTTTATGAGGGCATAGATTCATTTTATTCCATCTTATTTATCTTCTCTAACTAGGCATCAGTCATAGACACACACCTCAAGCAAGTAAATGATTATATGGAGAAGCTGATAGTGTAGGTATACTCTATAAATAGGTCATAGTGCATGTAGATAATGGAGAATGTCAATGTACTAATAACCTAGATAAAGGACCAATAATATAACCTATAAGCACTCTTCCATACTTTATTAATTAAGGCCTATGAATAAGGAACAATATTGGATGGGGTATGACTAAGGCTAAGGCAAATCTAGAGGTCTTTAGAAAGGATATGGAAAAGATAAACATGATTTCACTTAGTATGGCCTCCACCTAAATAAATAGCACCACTAAAGAAATAAATCTCTCTATAAAGGGTTTTGAGGAATTTAGAACTGAGCTTAAGGAGATCATGCCCTAATTCTACATGCTAAAGACCTTAACAATATAGTCTAAGGGTGGACTAATTTTTTTGTATGGGATAATGTTGGGCCCCTCATTTTTTTTATGTAAGGATTCATACCAATATGATAGACATAACAGTATGAGGTGATAATTTGACATAATGATTACTATTTTGTCATCTTGGTTCCAGCTAGAGGAATTAGTGCTTACCTTATACTAGCTAGTAAATGGATAACCAATTCAAAGATTCCCATGACATATTCTAGGTTGGATGATATGTAGAAACCATATTTAAAAGGTCACAAGGTGATGGAGCCAACAAAAATGATTACTAAGGATCCATCTCAACACCTAACATGCACACTACACCCTAATAGAGGAATTCCTATAGATATATACAAGGAGCTCAAATAAGTGAGCAAGAGGACACAAAATTTATGCAGTGACACTCTAGAGTATTGGTTTTTCATAGTGTAATGGCCACTATTATATATAGGAGTAGTTTAGATGCCGTGAAGGCTCCATTTTTATATGCTCAATCTCGATTGTGAGCCTCTGGGCATTCAGTAGAATGAATTAAGCATTTACTCTATTTTAATGTATATGAACTCTATTCTATTTGGACTTTGATTAATGACATAGAAAGGTTGAAGTAAGACATGGATTCTAGTTTATACGTCTTTGATTATTAATGATTAAATGTGCAATGGTTATAATTTTATAATTTCAATTTTTTTATATGTTCAGTAATGTGTATGCATGCTTCTAGTTTAAGATATTAATGACATCCCTATAATAAATGATGATGTCATCTATAGCTTAGAGGAAAGAATAAGTGTAGAAAGAGCTTGTACCATATGTTCCTACCCTTTCTAGAGCATGAGTCTAGTATGAGCACTTAAATTGAAAGCAAACCCTTGACTCATCTATCACCTATATGATGCTAGGCTTAGTTTATCATAGGCTTGCTCCTAAATGATGCTAGAACTAGTCCCCTAAATAGTATTGTGCATATAGACCACCAAGCCTAGTCTATGAAAGACTTGTGCCAAGGGATATACTTAAGCCTTCTTTGAAATCACTAAGTCCTATATTTAATATCTTACACCATGGCATAACTAGCCCAATGTGGGCCCTGATTCCTTCTCATCTGCACTATGGGTGAGCACATAAGGCATGTGCCTTATGTGAATTTATGTTAGCATAGTTGAGTGTGAAATTTTGAGTGAAATAGGATTTCACCATGTTTACATCTAGTTATAATGAGTCCAAAACCAACTTATATAAACCTTGAAGTGTTAAAAACTTTTCTACAAGAGGATCAAAGGCATGGATAGTCAAATAAACATTCATTGTGAAGAAAGAGGAATAACTAGTAGAAGGAATTAACATAGAAATAATTGACCCAAAAGAAAGCTCAAAGCTTGTGTATAGAGATATGTAATTCCCCCTTGAGGTCATAGTGAGGGAAACATGGGTATCCTTTGTGCACACATGAATATTTAAGGAATATAACCATCGTATGTTGAGAAATATGAAAGATTTCAAATAGGAATGGATGGTTGACATAGGAATGAACACCAAGGTAGGCATGATGTTATTTGATGTCTCCATCTAAGACAAGTTGGTAATAACTGGTGCAACCCAATTATATGACCTGTTGAGTTTTAACGAGCTAGAGGAATTGGTGTAATTCCTTCTCTCGCACATCCATGGTGGTCATTTTTATTTCATAGGGAAGTGCATGTAGATCTTAATGTGCCTCATTAGTAGGATCATAACATTCCTAGGCATAAGAGATGATATCTACCAGATGATGGAAGATGATGTGGAGGTGGAAAGGGTTATGAAATTCCTAGGCTACTATAAGGTAGGGTTTACATTCCCTATTAAGGACATTAAATACCTTGGAATGACTCATGAGATCTAAGCTTTGACTTGGTGGATGATGGTCCAACATCAGTAAGAATTACTTGTGCATCACCCACCACATGGCATAAGGAGAAAAGTTCAATATGTTTAAGTTTATTACTGAGGAGATTGTGAAGAATGTGTTGGAGTGCCATAAGGTGCATGAAAAATTTAGGTGGGGATCCATGGTGATATTGATTATGATGGAGGAGATCAACATGTATGATATAAAAGAGGACAACCTTTGCATGTTCCCACTATATAATGACTCCTTGACACTGAAGTACCAAGACTTCATCTACCCACCTAGCTTCTCTAAAAAATACAAGATAAGATTATAGGGGTGGTGCAAATTATACATCAAGACATTCATGATTGAATGGTACATATTTTAAGAGATCCCTTAACACATGGTAGGCATGATGACCTTCATCATCATCATGCATCATTTTTGTGTAGTATACCTGTCACTTATAGACAAAAACCTATCTAGTTGGATGAAATTGCCTTATTCATTTTTTGCTAATTTTTTCATAGCGATGCTAAGGAGGATTCCCAACACATAGTAATTGGAGATCCAAGTGAAGATAATGCATCAAGAAAGAATAAGGTTTAGGTGTGAGTTTTTGCACCCAAAAGAAAAAGGCCACAAAGGATGAGGAAGATGGTTCTAACTGAATGCACCTCCATCCCCTTCAGAGGGAAATTATAACCAGGTGTATTTTTAATCTATATTATGATATAAATCCATGAATTAAGGGTGAAAACTCTAATAAAGATGATAATCCACCCTCTTTATCAGAAATGATGTGAATCTAATGCCAAATACGTAGTATAAGTCTCCCAAGAAGAATTAGGGGGAGACACTTGAGGATATTGAGGAGTGCATCAAGTTAAGGATTGCCTCTAGTTAACAAGATACACCTCTAACTTGTAGGAGTGGTTTCATGGGAATAAATTACATTTGGATATGATGGATTGGGATGTTAGGACCCCAGCTCATAAAGAGCATAGTTGATTACCTTTGTATAAGTAACTAAACATGAAATTTAACTATAAGTAACAAGTAACTTAGAAATTCAGAAATAACACAGAATATGAGAGATAATACCCAATTGTATTAATACTCTTCCAGAAGGAAATTACAATAAAGAAGTGCCACACTCTTCTTACACCTCTGAGGCTTCCCACACCTCTAGGACTCTTAGTAATCTTACCTCAAAGCTCTCTCTCAATTACGGTCACAACAAACAACTCAAACACAGAGTTGTTGTTCACCTCCAACCAGTCAGTATCACTACTGCTAGTACCACCGACCAAGTACTCAAAGTACTCCAAGTCTGAGTACACCACATAATCCAAGTAGATCTCCTTGATCTTGCAACAACCTACAAATTTTGGATCTTACTTACACATGTAGATCTCACTTGATCTTGCTATACCACAGATCAACTTGGCCTTGCACACCTGCCGACCGAGATCATACACACATAAAGAACCCTTCTGATTCTCCACACTAGCACCCTTGTGGATCTTCTACCAAATCTTGCCCTCCCACATATCTACCTGATCATACACACTTGGCACTATGAGGAGCTAACCTTTCTCTCTTCCCTTTGAAGGATCTAACCTTGCTCTCTCTATCTAGCACACTTTACAATACAGACCATGAGTCTATTAAATAGATCTCATATAAATAATAATTAGACTTTCTAATTACAATAATTAGAATCCATAGCTCAAGACTAAAATTAGTATTTAACATGCAAACAAATGGTTTGTTAACAAACTGTTCGTGAAACTGACAGTTTCAGAACCACACAGGTGACTGACGTTAGTCATTGTCTATCTGGAGATGACCGACGTCAACCAATCCATGACTGATGTCTGCAGCTCTGTGCTCTAAATATGATTGACGTCAGTTGGCTTGACTGACATTGGTTGCTCTGCACCTTAGCAACCTCCTCCATGTCTGCATACAGTGAAGCTTTTAGCTCCACAACCTAACACTTTATCAGTAATGATGTGAATCTAATGCCAAATACGTAGTATAAGTCTCCCAAGAAGAATTAGGGGGAGACACTTGAGGATATTAAGGAGTGCATCAAGTTAAGGATTACCTCTAGTTAACAAGATACACCTCTAACTCCTAAGAAACATATAACCTTTATGCCAGAGACTACTTCTTGTAGAATTAAGTAGAAAAAGAAGAAGTCTAAGGGACCCATTATGATCCCTATAATAGATCTAGACAAAATGGAGAAGGAAGAGACCCTCACATGTAGACTAGAGCAAGAAATGGAAGAATAAGAAGGAATAAAGACCTGCATCATGTAGGTTGAAGAAGAGGAGGAG
This sequence comes from Torreya grandis, assembly GCA_037957365.1. Classification (NCBI taxonomy): domain Eukaryota; kingdom Viridiplantae; phylum Streptophyta; class Pinopsida; order Cupressales; family Taxaceae; genus Torreya; species Torreya grandis. The sequence continues at coordinate 305,493 of JARHVA010005828.1, read as the reverse complement.
CCAAGCACAAGGGATGTACAAGAGGAATTCAAAAGTTGAATTATCATTACACTTGAATAAATAAAGGAGTTGGAAAGATCATCCAATGAAGAACCCTCCATGATGCCTCCACAAATAGAAGAGAAAGGAGTGAAAGAAATTGGGCCTAAGTGAGGAAGATATTGAGAAGGCAATGTTACTCAAAAAATAGTGTAGGATAGCTCAGGAGAAGGCTAAGTCCAAAGAAGAGAAGTCCAAGGAAAAGAAGGCCAAGAAAGAGAAAAAGATGAAGAAGGTTCTTGCAAGTGTGGTACCAACTATTGAAGTAGAAAAGAAGGTGCCCAATGTCCTCATTAGGAAATTAGATGAATCTTCATAATAGGCATGCCCAAGTAGTGAAGAGATAGAGGTCGCATTCCATTTTTTATTAGAAAAGAGGCATGTAGAGAGAATTAGGAAGTAGTAATTTTATATAATGCTAAGGTTTTCATTAATGGTAAATGAATATTAAGAGCCAAAGTTGTAGTCATAGACCCTCGTGACTATGAAGAAGTGAAAATCAACATTATAGGCTTTGAAAAGATCAAAAAACTATTATTTAATAGTAGACGATTTAGAAAGGGAAAGAAACATTTAAGTTTAGGTCCACTATAGGTGCAGAAGGATGTTAAGAAGGTACAAATGGTCAAGGAAGCAACTATTGTAAAGAAAGAGGTATAGCTAGTAGAAGGCATCAATTTAGCAGTAATTAACTTAGAAATAAGTGCAAAGCTTGCATATAGAAAGATGTAGTTCCCCCCTAAGGTCATAGTGGTGGATACATGGGTATCTTTTGTACACATGCATATTTAATGAATATAACCATTGGATCCTAAGAAATGTGTAAGAGCTCAACAAAGACTGGATGGTTCACAAAGGAATGAAGACCAAGATAGGTGCTTTAATAGTAGATAGTTCACTCTTACTTGGTTGTTTTAACCTAATGAGTCTAAATCCTTACATACTAAAATAAGGGGCCCAACATTACCCCATACAAAATTTATAGTCCACCCTCAGACTATGTTGTTAAGGTTTTTAACATGCATAAATTTGGGTGTACTCTCCTTAAGATCAACATTGAAGTCTTTAAAACCAAAAACCTATCAAAATATAGGTCTTAGAATGAAATTAGGTGTTATAGGGTGAGGTGGAGGATGTAGTGGTGAAAGGTTCCCACCCCACTCAAGTTATAAGTGTTGTTCTGTAGAGCATTATCAGCATGTCTTCCCTACATATCTCACATGTGGGTATTATTGAGGGTCCCATAAGGTCAAATAATTCCTCAAATTGTACAAAATATTAACCCAAGGTAGAACTAACATAGACAAAGGTGTAAGAATGATCATGCATGATCCAAAAACTAAGAAGTGGAATTTGAAGGCATAACTAACCCATACAGAGATAATCAAGGTGTAGGCAACTACTTATAGTGGATTCACCACTCAGCCTCTAGTTGCACCAATACCTGAGTTACACTTAAAATATGGGGATAAGGCTCACATTGAGTGTATAATGCAACCTAAACCCAAAATTGTGCCTTTCCTAGACCTTGTATGCCAAAAATATGTATTAAAATAGGCCATGAGTGTAATCCAAAACCTACAAGGAGAGCTTCAATTAGCATGAGATCTAGAAGTGCAGGCTGCTACCTCTAGAAAGAAACAAGATAGCCAAGAGATTTAGATACAAGAATTAATGAAAATCATATGCATCCTAAAAATATAAGGAATTTTACTCCTATTGAAGAACTTGATCTTGGAGAATGTGGGTCAAAATCTAGTTGAAGTCACTACACCACACATGGAGAGGGTGCGAGAAGTTTTGCATACATATAATACAGAGTATGACCAAGAACTCCTCATGAATTCAAATATTGATGGATGGTCTATTTATGAGGTCATTGTAGACATAGATGCCACAGTCAATATTTTGATGAAGGATGACTAGGAGAAAATGGGTAGGCTAACCTTAAGGTATTCCCCTCATTTACTTTTCATGGATAATAAGACCTAGGTGTAGCCCATCAAAATTTTGAAGAGCATAATTGTAGACATCATGGGCACTAAATTCCACACTAACTTTGAGTTATTGAGTTAGAAGAGCAAGACAACTATCCAATGCTTATAAGAAGACTATGGTGCTATGTAAATAACATAGCTATGCACTTCAAGAGTCACTACATGACATTTGAAAATGGTAAGGAGAGGGTGGTTATACCCCTCTCACAGGACCAAGGACCCCCCTATGTTGAGAGTTTTGACCTTAAGGATGAGATCAACCACATATATAACATTATGGCACAAGGCACCAAGACTCTAAACTTTGATGATCAAGGAGTTCTTTCATGAGAAGATGGGAAATTAGCCTTTGACACCATTGATGTTTCTTGTGATTGATGGGTCAAGGAAGCATATGAGAGCATAGGTCAAAGGTGTCACTTGGTTCATCAGAAGGTGAAAAAAATAGTAAAGATAGGCTAGGTCTAGATTGATTTCACTTTGAGAAGATGGGTCCTTTATGCCAAGAAGAAGGGAAAAAGAGTGTTTCATCTAAGTAAAGGTAAAATTATGGTGCTCCCAAGATATGAAGGGATAAATATAGTAGAAGAGTATGTCCATGACCTCAAATAATTCATCCCTAAAGAAGTAGATAGAATAGGTGTACTAGTGTATATATTAAAGATCACTGCCACTCATTGGTGGGAAGTGTAAAGGCCAAGCTTACCAACTTGGAAAGATGTGAAAGCAACCATCTACACTAGATTAAAGTAGATAAATGAGGACCTAGACATCTCCACCTACTTTAACAACTCTGATCCTATAACACATGTACACTTGTGCAAAGAAACATGAACTATCTTTGGTGAGAATGCCCCAAGGAATCTATGGGTGCATGAATTCTATAGGACCTTGAAGACATAGGTGTGATCATGGTATATTATCAATGAGACACACCATTAGATAGCCAATTAGGATGAACTTGAGGAGTGGTTTATTGACACCTTCTCCTTTTCTTTGAAAAAACTTGAACTATTTGAGCTACTACAACTAGTTCAAAGGTTAGTATTTTAAGACAACAAATTATTGGAGGAGTGCCTAATAGACATGTTAAATAAAAAGGGCTTAGCAGTCCTGACCTTCTTTGAAGAGCAAATCCTCAAAAATAAATCTAGTGATGAGGATGACGAGACATAAAAGTTACACAATTAGACAAATTTGATAGGCAAAATTAAGTTAGTGTGCCAGGTTGAGGATAACACCCTAGAAAAAGAAGACCCTACCCACCTTTCGATAGAGACAACTGAGGGTAGTCAATAAGTTGAGGATTCACATCAGGATAAGAATGAGCCTTACTATACACCATTAAAAACTATAAAGGTAGATACCACCTTAGAAGGGGAACCCATAATTACTATGATGGGTGCATATTGGTCTGACATGGAGTTGGTGCAAATTATTGATCTCCTAAAAAATTTCAAGACTTGTTCCCTAAGAAATATAGAGACATGAAGGGCACACACCCATCTCTCAAGAAGATGATCATCAAACTAGTCAATGGTACAAGACCTATCAAGAAGCAACCTTAGAGGATGAATCCCAATCTTTATGCCAAGGTCAAAATAGAGATTAATGATGTGTTAGTCACAGGCATCATCTACCTTATGAAATAAATTGAATTGGTTAGTACCATGGTCATTAGCATTAAGAAGGATGGGTGAATCCTTATTTGTGTTGATTATAGATTATTGAATGTTTCTTGCATAACTGATCTATTTCTAACTTCATTCATTGACATAGTTTTATATGGCATTGTAGGTTGTAAAATTTACACTTTCACTAATGGGTTCTTAAGATGCCATCAAGTCTAGATTGAGGAGGAGGACAAACCCAAAACTACCTTTATAATAGAATGTGGTTATTTCTCATATAATGTGATGCCTTTTAGACTCAACAATGAACTAGTTGTATTCTCTTGAGTGGTGATCACCACTTTCAAGGAATTCATTCATAAGTTCCTCCAAGTGTACTTAGATGATTTTAATATGTATGGGCTAGTGAAGGACCATTATGATAATTTTTGCCTAATGTTTGAGAGTTACTAATAGCTACAAATTTATTTGAACATTAAAAAGTGTGACTTCATGACACCATTTGGCACTTTTCTTAGGCACATCATCTATAAAGATGGTTTGCTCATTGATCTTATGAAGATTATAATCATCCTTCAGATCTAGACCCCTTCGACATAAAAATATGTTTATGCCTTTATTGGACACTATGGGTACTATAGGAAGTTCATAAGGAACTATAAAGATTGTGGTGTTGATAAAAGAGTTCTTTCATAAGGATGGCCCATTATATTGGTTTATTGTACAAGAGGATGCATTTGAGACATTGAAGCTCAAACTCAAAAGTACACTAATACTATATTATTTTGATAGGATGAATCCATTCTAGGTCCATGCCAATGCATCTAGTTTTGTAATTGGTGCCATTATGGCAAAACTAAGCAAAGAAAAAATAAACCATCCCATTTCTTTTTCTAGTAGAAAACTGACCAAGTAATAATTTAGCTACACCACAACTAAGCACGAGGTGCTTTCCATGGTTTACACCTTGTATAAGTTTTAGTAATACTTATTGGTGACCCCCTTATTCTTATTCATTGATCATAAGGCACTTAAGTACTTGGTGAAAAAAATCATTCTCCATGGGTGCATATGTAAATGCATAGTTTTGTTTTAAGAATTCTAGTTCTCTATGGTTGTGAAACCTAGAAAACAAAACTTAGGCCTAGATAATTTATCCTACATCAACTCTAGAGATTTGGTTATGCTTATTGAGGATGATATTCCTAAAACATAACTTTATAAGGTCCAAAATGCCCCTAAGGACTTGGTATATATCATTGCATTCCTAACATATGGATCTATACCCTAAACTATGACAACCAAAAAGAAAAAGTAGCTCAAAGTTTATACCACCCCCTTTAAGCTCATTAGTAGGGAAATATATAAGTTGAGTCTAGATAAGGTCTTATGTTAATGTGTCCTAGAGCATGAATGAAACTTAGTCTTGAAATACGTGTATGAGGGGATTGTTGGAGGTCATTGCACTAGAGACACTATGGCACATAATATTCTATAGTTAGGCTTGTGGTGGCCAACCCTATTCTAAGGTGTAAAAGAGTACACAAAGGCATGTGACATCTACCAGAGCATAGGAAAACCAAACCATTGGGATGAGATGCCTCTCATTCCCATTTTTTCCCAAGTGCTATTTTTAAAATGGTACATTAACTTTGTTGGGCCTATTACTCCCACTACAAGGTGCATAGGTACTTGATGCATTCTAGTAGCTGCATATTACTTCACCAATTGAGTCAAAGAAGTACCAAACAAAGATTTCCTAACCACCATAACAACAAGGTTTATATGGGAGATCATCATAGTCATTATGGGTGCTCACTTAGTTTTACTAGTGATAGAGGTATGCACTTCATTAATGAAACCATGTAGATCCTACTAATTGAATTCATGGTGGTTCATTATAAGACAACACCTTATCATCCCCAAGCTAATAACACCATAGAGGTGTTTAATAAGATATTAAGAATATGCCTAATAAAGATATACAACATTGGTTGTAAATATTGGGATGATCATGTATTAGCAGTATTATAGGCCTATCACATGACATATAAGCACTTGAACAAGGCTACACCATTTCAACTAGTGTTTGGGGTAGAGGTAATTTTATCAATGGAATTAATAGTTCCCTCGTTATGCATTATGCATATTAGTTGTTTGGATGATCAAGAATTATTGAGTGTATGACTAAAAGACTTAGAGATCTTGGATGAGACACATACCTGAGTAATATGGAGCCAACATATAGAAAAATCATGTTAGAAGCTCTGACATGATAAGCATATCAGGTGTAAGATACTTACTGAAGGAACATTAATCTTATTGTATGACTTAAAGTACCTCAAGCACCTAGTCAAGATGTAAATTAGGTGTATGGGACCTTATGTCATCCACAACATAGTGGAAAATAGAACATGTAAGTTGTGCACATTGATTGATAAAATGCTCCTTGGGAATTTCAATGGCAATAGATTAAATCCCTATAATTAATATAATGGCACTTATACCATCAAAAATTGACTTCTTGATCATAATTTAGTTATGTTTTGATGACCATAAAAAAATTTGGTGCAAGCTAAATATTTTATTATGTTTTGTATTGTTTGAGTTAGGTGAATAAGTGTAACACTCTTAGACCCACAAAATAAATATTCTATAACTTAAACACATAACTTGAGTTAGGTGAGTTGAGGACAAACACTTTCTAAGTGGCCAAGGCTAGACACCTAAGTTTTTGGGCACATGGAGTTTTATAGAACATGAAGGGAACATAATATGATAGTGCACAAGAAACTTAGAGAATGAAGCACAAGAGGAATAACACAAGAATTTGTATGGGGTAGGGAAGGCCAAAATAAGAGATGAAAGCACAAAAAAATTGACCAAGAAATGGAAGCATGCTTGAAAGGAAGTACAACATGAAAATAATATGGAACCAAGGAGGATGAATCACATGTATGTGAAGTACTACATGTAGGATTCTATAATAAAGGTGAAGGTCATGCCAAGGTGAATGAATTGTAAGAGAGAAATTGTTGAGATAACTTGCACCCACCTAATGGTTGGTAGGAAGTGACCATTTGAATCACTTGTCACTTCAATGAATACACTACTAATAAAATTTAATTTGGTAATGGTAGAGGTAAAAATATATATAATAAATGCAAATATGGTATCAAATTTTCATGGATTTCATGGGTTTAGCATATTTCAAGAAATCTATGCACTGCCATGTTGTTACTCACTAGCCATTAATGGGGTAGCTGAAATTAAAGTATAAAGAGGTGAAAGACACACTAGACTAGGTTATAAACCTTATGTGAATTAAAATCTAAATATATTTGAATATAGAGCCAAACTAGAGCTAAACCAAAAAAATGGTACCACAAGAGGAAAACTTAGCATCCATAGGCCCCAAGTGAGAACAATGGAATAAAGATAGAGATTGCATTCCATTTGGTATTGGAAAAGATGAATGTGGAGAGATAATTGTGAGAGAACTAGGCAATAGGAATTATATATAATTTTAAGGCCACCATAAATGGTGAATGAAGCTTGAGAGATAAATTCATAGTCATAAACCCTATGACTATGAGGAAGCACAAAGTAACATCATAGGCTTTAGAAAGATCAACATAATATGATTTAATAGTAGCTAGTTCAGAAAGGGTAAGCAAATTTTTAGTTCAAGTTTGTTGTAGGCATTTAAGGATGCTAAGAAGGTGTGGATGGTCAAGGAAGCAATTATTGTAAATAAAGAGGCACAATTGATAGAAGGCATTAGCATAGTGGAAATTGACCTAGAAGTAAGTGTAAAGATTATATATAGAGAGATGTAGCTCCCCCCTGAGGTCATAATGGGGGAGACATAGGTATCCTTTGTACACACATGCATATTGAAGGAATAAAACCATCAAACACTGAGTAATGCATAGGATCTCAACCTATATGGATGGTTGACACAAGAATAAAGATGAAAGTGGGTGTAGTACTATTTGATGTTTCCATCTGAGATAAGTTTGTAATAAATAGTGTAACCTAGTTATATGACCTATCAAGTTTTGGAAATATAGAGGAATTGGTGAAATTACTCCACTTGCACATCCATGGTGATCATTTTTATTTCATAGAGAGTTGCATGCAAATATAAATGTAACTCATTAATAGGATCACATGACTCCCAAGTGTAGGAGATGACATATACCAGATGATGAAGGATGATGTGGAGGTGGAAAGGGTTGTAAAAATATTGGGATACTTTAAGGGATGATTCACATTCCTTATTAAGTACATTCAAGGCCTTGGTACAAGGGTAGTGGTACACCTCATGAGCTCAAAGCTTTACCTTCATGGATGATTATCTAACATTATCAAGACTTACTTGTGCATCACCCACCACATAAATCAAGGAAATTTTTTTAACATCTCTAAGTTTATTACTGATGAGATTGTGAAGAATGCACTAGAATGACACAAGACACATGAGACCTTTAGGTGGGGATCAATGTTGATATTGATTATGATGGAGAAGATTGGCATGCCTGATAGTGATGAGGACAACCTTTGGGTGTTCCCACCACATAATGACTCCTTGATGTTGAAGTACCAAGACTTCATCTACCCACATATATTCTCAAAAAGTACAAGATAAGAGTATAGGGGTGATATGATTGATACATTGAGGCATTCAAGATTGAATAATGCATCCCATAGGAGCTCCGCCAACACATGGTAGGCTTGGTGACATTCATCATCATACAGAATTTATGTGTAGTATGCATGGTACTCATATAAGGAAACCTATCTGATTAACTAAAATTACCTTATGCATTTTACACTAAATGTTTCATAGTGGTGATAAGGAAGATTCCCAATGTGCATAAATTAGAGATCTCAATGAAGACTGTGGCTCAAAAAAGAAGAATATTAAGGCACAAATTTTTTCACCCAAGATCAAAGGCCATAAAGGATGAGGAGGATGACTCCAATTGAATGGACCTCTATCCCCTCTAGAGGGATATTATAATTAGGCATATCTTCAATCTTTATTATGAGATGAAGCCATGAAATAAGGGCACTAACCTTGAGAAAGATGATGATCAGCTCCTCTTGATCAATGATGAAGGTAAGACAACACTAAATACATAACATAAATCTCCCTAAAATTATTAGGGAGAGACACTTAAGGATATCGAGGAGTGTATTAGGTTAAGGATCACCTCTGATGAACAAGCTACACCTCCAGTTATTAAGAAGCATGTAACCTTCATGCCATAGACTGATTCCTCTAGTAAGAAGAAAAAAAGAAGTCTAAGGGACCCATTGTTATCCCTAAAATAATTTTGGTTGAAATGGATAAGGAAGAGACACTCTTACATGGACTAGAGGAAGAGATAGAAGAACAAGGAAAAAAGACCTACATCATGTAGGTGTAAGAAGAGGAGGAGCCAAAAACCAAGTATGTACAAGGGGCCCTCAAAAGTGGTACTATCACCACACTTGAAGAAGCAAAGGAGATGGAAAACTCCTCATAGAAAAAATAACCCTCCATGATGCCTCAATAAATAGAAGAAGAGAAAATAAAGACATGGAATAAAATGAGCCTAAATGAGACAAATATTGAGAAGGCACTGGCACTTGAAGAACAACATAGGTTGACTTAGGAGAAGGCTAAGGGAAATAAAGATAATAATTCCAAGGAAGAGAAGGATAAGAAAGAGAAGATGATGAAGAAAATAATTATTAAAGAAGTAAAAAAGGCACCTAATGCCCCCACAAAGAAAGTAGATGAATCTACATAATAGCTGCACCTAAGTAGTGAAGGGAACCTAAAGAAAAGGAAGGTGATATTGGTACCTCAGAATAATAAAAGAAGACTAAAGGACCCCAACATGAATAAAGTGACATTGGAACCAAGGGAATAAACTTGGAGGTAAAAATTAAGCAACCCTAAGAGGAAGGAACTAATGAAGGGGAAAAGTATGAGGAAGAACCCCTTAAGGAACAAGAAGATGAGTCCTCTAAGGAGAACACCAAAGAAAGAGATTGTGCTAGTGAAGAGGAGGAAGAGAAAATAGAGATGGCCATCATCAAGAAGGATGGTGCAGAGCTAACCATTAGATAAAAGGTGTATAATATGTGTAAGGATTAAGACTTATACATATTTAACTTCATGCACCTTGAATCCACCATAACCAGGATGCGTAAATAACTTGCATTTGTGTTTGATCACTACATGGATAGTCACACTTTGAGGTAGTTAGAAAGTCTATTTGGGGCCTATAAGAGCCTAAATAAGGGCACGATTCCCTCACCATCAACCATCATGCCATGAACCTAGCCTAGTTTTGGAATGCACTTTTTAGAATGGAAAATGAAGTGGTATGCAAAAATATCATCAATGATGGTAGGGCACAAAAGTAAAATAAATTCTCCAAGGATGTTGAAGATGAAGAACATGCCATAAAATTCAAGCTAAAATAGCTATGTAAGTGCATATATATGGCCAAACCATACCTTATAGTTAGTGTGGATACTTTGAACCTCTCTAAGGTTGATAAAATATGTGTGCTAGTGGAGTAGATGCTCCCAAGGATAAAACTGAAAATAGAATAAGAAGAAGAATATCCCTATATTGTGTTATAGAAAGATATTACCACTAATCTCAAAGAGGTAAAGGACCTATTCATAAAAATTTAGGAGGGCACACATGCATCTAATTCTATCTTCTTGAGCTTCTCTAACCAGGCATCAGTCATAAAACCACACCTCAAAGAGGCAAAGGAGGAGAATGAAAAGTTGATGGTGTAAGTGTAATTTACAAGTAGGTCAAAGCACACAAAAATAATGGGGAATGTCAATGCACTAATCACATAGATAAAGGACCAAGAACAGAACCTAGAATCACTCTTGCATGCTTTGTAGACTAAGGCTTATGAACAAAGAACAATTCTAGATGGGTTGTGACTAAGGCTAAGGCAAATCTAGGGGCCTTAAGAAAAGAACTATAAAATACCAATGTGTTTGTGCTTAGTGTAGCCTCCACTAAAATAGGCAGTAACATTGAATAAATCAAGCTCACCATAAAGGTATTTAAGGACTTTAGTTCCAAGCTTAAGGAGATTGTGACCGAATTCTACATGCTAAAGACATTAACAACATAGTCTGAGGGTGGACTAGAAATTTTTTATGGGGTAATGTTAAGCCCTTTATTTTGGTATATAAGGATTCACACTAGTAATATATACATATTGGTACAAGGTGATCATTTGGTATAATGATTACTATTTTGGCATCTTGACACTAGCTAGAGTAATCAACACTTACCTTGCACCAACTGGCAAGTGACTAATTTATTCTAGAATTCCCATGGCATATTATAGGTTAGATGATACATGAAAACCATAGCATGAAGGATGTAAGGTGATGGAGTTGGTGGAAATGATTACTAAGGCTCTATCTCAGCACCTAACATGCGCACTCCACCCTAGAAGAGGCATTCCTATAGAGTTATAAAAGGAGCTTGAACTAGTGATTAAGAGGATACAAAATTTATGCAATGAAGCTCTAGAGAATTGGTTTTGCATAGTGTAATACCTTACATTAGATCTAGGAGTAGATTATATGACATGAAGGATTCATTTGTATGAACCCAAACTCATCTATGAGCCTTTGGGCCATTAAGTAGAATGAATTATGTATTCTATTTTAATATATATGAACTATGTTCTATTTGGAATTTGATTAATGACATAGAAAGGTTAAATTTAGACATAGATTTTGGTTTTTACATCTTTGATTATTAATGCTTAAATACACAATGGTTATGATGTTAAAATTTCAATTTTTACTTATGCTCAGTAGTGTGTATGCATGCTTCTAGTTTAAGATGCTAATGACATCCTTATAATAAATGATAATGTCGACCATAGCTTGAAGGAAAGACTAAGTGTAGAAAAAGCCTACACCATATGTTCCTACCCTTGCTAGAGTATGAGTCTAATATGAGAGATTAAAATTAAAGTATCCCCTTGACCCATATAGCACTTATATGATGTTAGGATTATTTTATCAAAGGCTTACACCCAAATACTCTAAAATTAGTCCCCTAAATGGGCTCATGCCTATAGACCACCAAGCCTAGTCCATGAAATAATTATGCCAAGGGATATACTTAAGCCTTATTTGAAATGACCAAGTCCTATATTTGATATCTTATGTCATGGAATAACTATCCCAACACAGGCCTTGATTTCTTCTCAGTTGTGCTTTGGGTGAGTGCATAAGGCCTGTGCCTTATGTGAATTTATATCGATACAGTCAAGTGTGAAATATTGATCACAAGATTTTCCCATGTTTTTGTTTGGTTGTATTGAGTCTAGAACCAACTTAGACAAACCTTGGAGTGATATTAACTTTTCTACAATACGTTATCTGATCAAGATAATATGCTTTATGAATAATCGCTAACAAGATAAGGCTCCTTAAATCCTTTTAAAACCCCATAAGCATAGTTTTCCATTATTTTAGTGTGTTTAAAAGTGAAGATTTTAAAATAAAAAGTTGTAAAATTTCCTTAGGGGTCTGTAAAATCCTCTCACATCACCTTCCATCATCTTTTGGCATGTGTGGGTAGTCAAAAGGGAAGAAACCCCCATACTAGGAAAGTTAACGACTTGAGCATGAAGTTTTAGAATACTATAAAAGCACGAACAAGTGTATAATTTAAAAAAAAAAATTAAAAATATGGTATATAAGTTATATATCTATTCCTTAGACCCATATAGAGCTTCCATGATAGCATGATAACCTACAACTTTCCTTGACTAAATTGCTAATGGATCATATAGACCCAAATGGTAAAATGATAAAAGTATTAAACTAGTTTGCTCAAATAAAGGCATAGGAGAGATACCTATATCAACATAAATAAAATATACATTTTCTAAAAATCCACTTGTGTACAACTGCATGCAAGATATCCATTCTAATAAATGATATTTAATGAAGCCTATGTGTGAAATGTAGACCTACAGGGTTGAGTTCCTATTTTGAGGTATTTGAAGGTCTCATGATCATTTAGGGAGTTTATAACACATAAGCAGAGTTATAAAACACCTTATAAAAATATCTTATACTAATACCAATAAATTTAAGAAAAAAAAACATGAGGAAACCTATATGAATTTTCATGTTAAGTATGGTTGTGTACATGTACAAAACCATACATAGGTATGTGAAGAAAGATGCAAGTTTTTAGACAAGTTAGAGTTTTAAAACATAGGCCAAGTTTAAGGAATAATTAATAATTATTAAGGAAATTTTATAAGTTAATTATACTAATTTTAATGATAAGGGACCACCATTTGGAGCTATGACCTATTAGACAAGGTATTAGGCCTATAAGAGTTTTAAAGAGAGTTTTTGCATGTTTGAATTTAATCTTAGAGAAACAAATTATGGGGATTGGTTTATTTTCTCTAAAAATTATCTAAACATCTCATATAAAATCTGAATAATCTCTTACATTCCATTGATATACTTATTTGAATAGGAATATACATATAGTTGGATGCAGTCTAAAAAGATCACCTATAACTAAGGATAATTTTGCACAAATATGATGAAAAGGTGTAATTTTTTGGTTTGGGAATGAAGTATGAGGGTTTTTTAATGTGTGAGGAACCTTGATATAATCTTATGCATTTTTTAGACTCTCTAAGAAGATAAAAAACCATTCAAAAAGAGTTATTCTCATGCCTTAGCAAAACATTAGGCTTAAAAGAAGACCTACATGGTTGCCTACAAAACAAACATGGAAGTATGAATTTTGTTTTTAGTTTGAAGGTTTTACGTTTTTTATAGACATGAATGATATTTAAATGGGTTTTAATAATTATTTAAACCCTTATAAGGTTTATAAAACACCAAAATAGGGCTACTAGGGTCATAGTGCTAAGAATGCCTACAAACCCTCATAATAGGCAAATCAAATCATATAGCTATTTAGAGAGATAATATATTATGAAAAAAATTTGGAAATATCATGGAGGTTATTTATACATAAAATTAACATTTATAACTTAAAATCAAATAATTTGAAGTATTTTTGTCTAAACAATCATTTTGACCTTTTTGATAGGTATGGATAGTCAAAAGGGTCATCTTGTTCATGTTGAAAGTTGAATGAGAAAGTTCATGGGGAAAAGTAATAGAGGAGGATGTTATTAAGGTATATATACTCAAATATCATGTAATTTAACAATTCGTTATAATTTTTTCTTCTATGAATCATTGTTAAGAGAGTAACCACCTTAAAACAACATTTTTGCCTTGTGAAGAGCTCAAGAAGTCATGGTCTTTTACTCATAAATTGAATGAGAAGATGCATGGGAATAAATGGATATTAGAGGTTTTATTAGGGTCCATTTACTATAAAATTTTGGTATTGGTTCATAATTTTAGGTCCTCAACTTTATGAACAATCATTAATAAGATAAGCACTTTAAACCCTCTTAAAACCATTCTAAGAGCCTGGTGACTGAGTTTTAACTTCCAAGTGGTTTAAATACATATGATTAGCCTTATAAAATTTTTTATGGTCCTTATGAGTCCTTGGATCATTCATTAAATTAATCACTTGGAATGTGTGGAGACCAAAAGGTATAGAAAATGGTCTAAAGAGTTTGTTATAGTCCTATTTTGTAGATTTTGAGTGTGTAATGGTATCTAAGCCAGTTGAGAAGGTTTTGTAGGTCTAAATAGAATCAAAATGAATTTCCATAAGTGACTATAAAAGGCCTTCATGATGATATGATAGTTTTATAGTCTCTAAACTAGGCCAAATGGTAAGCATGCTTGTGAAGACCTTAAGAGACATAGAACACTTACAACACAACTCTTGAATATAAACTATAATCTAAATATAGAGGGTATGACCTTCTACATGTAATATATATGAAGTGTATGAGATTATATGGATGTTTCCAAGTAATTAATAAGTCTTGGCTTGTGAAATATGATTATCCTTATTACCTTCCTTCTCATGGAATCAATCAAGCCTTGGTCAAGAATTTGCATGTCTCTAATGGAAAGAATGAAGGCACAAGAATTTGAATTATGGGTTTCACTATTGTCAAGATGAGAGAAGCATATGAGGATACAATAATGACATATCAATGTGTTGAGGAGGCTAAGTGGATATCTGTCAAAACATGAGCTTGTAATTCCTCATAAAATAATAAAAGGCAATCTCAAGAGAGTTTTGATGAGTCATTAAACATAACCAAAAAATCCTATGCCACCTTGAGAAAGACATCATCACATAGAGAAACACATGTTGAATAAGATGATAAGACTATTTTTGGCCTTTTCCACTTGGCATTGTAATTGATTTGTGAGGAATGATACTTGTCATGGACTTTCTCAATGTCCTTTCTCTCTCTTCTCTCTCATTTCTATTATATGTACTACCTTGAAAGGCTTGTTATATATCCTGAACATAAGTATGGTTAATCCATACTCAAATAACACTTTTAATTTTTATTCAAAATGAATACATGTTGATTTCTAGACTTATCAATAATACAAATAGTGTATTCTCAAGGAGGTTGATGAATGTTAGTGATAGTCAGTAACTTCCTTTCATTTGTCATATATTCTTACCTTGTTTGTAGGTTGTTAGTCATTCTAGTAGGCCATATGAAGAGAGTTACATGGTAATAAAAAACTAAGTGTGGATATTACTTCAATAGTGTCCCTTATGACACCTCTTGATCACCCTTATTAGTTAGTGTCTTGACCATTACCTTTATATTGAAATACTAATGCTTAGAGACTCATATTGAGTTAGTACAATAAGTTTCAGTCCTATTTCATGTCCTTAGTGAAATATAGGAAAGTGGAGAGTACTAAATTTGGTGCATCACCTCCTTTTTTATTTACTTTCTTTCTTTATCCATTTCCCTTATAAGCAATAGGTTTAGTAGTAGTTTTAGGTGATACATCAAGGGAGCTAGACCTAATCTAGAGATTCACCTCAACCATTAGGTCACCCATATCCTAGAGGTGTTTTCATGTGTTATCTAAATGAGTAAAGCTTAAAAACCTCCTCAATGTTGAAATTTAGATTGATAACAAGCTGTACATACATGTTTAACTATAAAAATGGATTATTTTAGTGTCTTATTATACCATTTATTCAACATGTATGTTATGTGATAGATTTTATATTTTGAACTATTTAAGGTTATTTTAAACATAAATATATTATAACATAACTAGTGGGTTAGTTTTATTTACTACACATGTTTCTTTAAATGTATTTAGCTATCAAACAATAGACCATTATGTTAATTAAAGGAGAGGATAAATTTTTTATTAAGGTTAAAGGGGAAGGATTTTTTGATTAAGGTCCCCAAATCCTAGGTGAAGTAAAAACAAAAAGAGAATAAAGGACACACCAAGTCCTCAAAAGAGACAAACCAAAATAGAAATAGAAGCAACAACAAAAAAATGTTAAAGTACAACTCAAAGACAACCAAACAAACTCCATATGCTAAAGGCAGCTAGAAGAGAACTAAAAACCTACTCCATATCCAAATTGATATATACATCTTCCCAAAATCTCTTCATACATTAAATATTTGAATATATTTGAAAAAGAAGCTTTTCCTTATAAAAATATTTATGGTAGTCATTACATTAAACTAGTTTAACTTTGCTTTTATTCAGATTTCTTGTGTCAAATAGATCATAAGCCCTCAAATTTTCCTTGTTATAGATCCCTTAATGAATAACTACCTTTATTATAGTTCACCAAGAAGCTGATATTATTTTTGAGTTTACCAATTTCATTTTCAAGTAGGGTTACCCTCTTATGAAGACCTTGAATTTTTCAATTAAGTTCATTATTAGGTTCATTTTGAGTTATTCATTCATTCTCCTACTACAAATTTTTAACCTTACCTTTAGGTTCAATAATATCCCTCATTATACATCTCATGATTTATTTTTGAAAATAAAGTTATTCCTCCATCTTATTAGTTTTTTATTTAACTTTCTAAGAATCGACCAAAATTTTGAAATTTTCATTCAGATCCTGAGGCTGCCTACTAGAACACTCCTTTTATTTCTCCTTGTGAACCTGCCTAGATTTAATCTTCTTAGAATCCAATTTTTTAGTAGTGATAACAATATTATCCCTTTCCATACACTTTTATTTATTGATGTCTTTTTTCCAACATTCTCATCCTCAACCAAAATGGAATCTCTAATTGTGTTCCCCATTTTACCATTTAAACTCAAATTCTTACTAGCAATGGGTGTCTCCTTGGATGCACTCCTGAAACATGTTTTGATTATAATTTATTGTCATTTTGGAGGATATTTTAAAATATTAAGATCCTTATCCTTACTATAATTATTACCAGATATTTAATCCATATTTTCTTAACCTTTTTAATGTCCACAGGTTTTCCATCATCCTTGTTTTTTTAAGTAGGGATTTTAGGTGTAATATAGTTCATCTCCTTGAAATACTTGTGAATAATAAATATAACCCCATCATGTCTAGGATAATTATATTTAACCTTTTTAAATTTCTCAAACTAAGATAATGAAAAAAGGGAGACTTATGGGGATTGCATGCCTAAAATAGTTTAAAAACACAAAAAGAGACCAAAGGACTATATTGAACCTATCTTCAAGGGTAATTAAATAAATTAGGTGGAAGGATACTTATCCATAGGGTCTCAAGAAAAAATTCCAGTTGAACCCATTCTGTAGAAGCTCTAGTGTTTCACCCTCCAATAGGAACTTCTTCTCTTTCTTGTAGTCCTTGCCCATTTTGTAAATGTTAATTACGTCAAACTCTAATCCTATAACATGTGTTATTATTTATTCAATCACCTCCATTAGAACCCCATTAATGTTTAAGTTTTTGTTCTCCCAAGAATTCACTATCAGATTCGACACATGCCTATCATGTCTTAAAATACATTGCATGAACTGCACAAAACACCCTATTTTCAATGCTTCCTAAATACTGTCATTATTTTTTACTTAGGAATTTTGGGCTCAATTATATTAGGAAACCCCATTTGATCACTAATTAGTTGACTGTAACTCTTCATATTGGAGTAGGATAAATGTGTATTTTGAAAATCATGCTAATTTAAAATTAATTTTTTTTATCACATTTGATTAGTAAATCCCTATGGGGTTTTAATATACCAAGTGACAATAAGAGTGATAAAAATAAAATATTGAATCTTATTTCAAAACCTAATCAATTTATTGTAATATCTATTTATCCAAAGAAACATTTAACTAACTTACACAAAGATCTCTAAAAGGTGTTACAATTTTTATTGGAATACAACCTCATATCACTCCATCAATTTAAAAAGGTCGATGTGAGTAAATATCTTAAAAAAATATTTGATAAAAATTATTTTTGTGATTTTCATAGAGCACCAAGACATACTATCAATAGGTACATTAGTTCAAGACATAAAATACAAAATTTGATATATGATAACATCATTTATGTGGTTAATATATAGATAATAAAAAGGCAAAACCAAATGATATTAAAGCAATGAATATATTTAGTAATCCTTTATATAATCATACAAGTCAAGAAAAAATATATAAATTAGAAGTGCATTACACATATAAGGTACATCCTCCACAAGTTTCTCATAATTATAATGTAAAGGCACAACATCCTTTGAATGACATCATTGGAACTCATCATGTTTTAGTGCCATGTATACCACTTATCACATTCATAGAGAATGAGATATTTGATGATGATTTTGATTTAAACTATTTTTTTATTTGAGCTTACAGTAATCATCAACCTATATAAAGTGTCATGGTTGATAATGGCTCAAATGTGAATATGTGCACTATCACACTTATCTCTCATTTTGGATAAACATATCAAGATATACTTCCTAAAAAAATAGTAATAAATGGATTAAATGGTCATGCTCAAAGTTATAAGGGTGAGATCATATTACATTATAGGTTGGTCTAGAATATGTGGCCACTAAGTTTATATTAGTACTTAATGAAGGACTCTTTAATATATTATTGGTATGTCCTTGGATTCAACAACATTGTGTAATACCCTCTAAAATATACATATGTTTAAAATGCATTTTTTTATAATGAAGTTATCACAGTTCATGGTATTCCATATGAATACCACCTCTAATCAAAGTCTATTATTCATACACAAAAAATATCAATTGAGAAACCTAAAAAGGTTAAACCTATTTTAAAAGTTTAAAATAAAGTGGGAAAGTTAACAATGAGACCTATCCTTGAAAATCCTCTTAATCAACAATTTGTCACAAATTCTAGAGAGCCACTCTCTATACCAACACATACTAGATTGATATTATAGGGCATTAAAAATATTTCACAAAGAACACCAACACAAAGTTATTATACTAAATGATGGGTTCTAAAGAATCCTAAATATCACCGTGCTAAACAATATACACAATATACTACATATTATCAAAGTGGCACTTATATTAAAAATTCAATGAGTTTTTAGATTTCAAGTTGAGATCAAATATTTTAATGTGTCATGATACTTTATATTTGTGAGAGGTCATCCTTCCTATGTTAGATAAATACCCATTGATTATTAATATATTTTGGGAGTCATTGGTTAGTATGTTCCTTTTCCAATTATATAAATTCCAAATTACAAAAAAATAGAATAATTCTAAAAATTCTAAAAATCAAGACCTATGCATGATATGTGTAGTTAATTCACATTAGTTTATTTATGTTTTAGTGTGTGTGTGTGTGTGTGTGTGTGTGTGTGTGTGTGTGTGTGTGTGTGTGTGTGTGTGTGTGTGTGTGTGTGTGTGTGTGTGTGTGTGTGTGTGTGTGTGTGTGTGTGTGCGTGCGTGCGTGCATGCGTGCGCGCGCGCGCGCGTGCGTGCGTGTGCGTGTGCGTGTGCGTGTGTGTGTATCAAATAAGATTTACAAGTGTACTTAAGTGAGTTATAAAACATATAAGTTGTCACTTTTAGATGTAGTTGTAGGGGGTGATACTATCTCAGACCCAATAAACATAGATAATGAAACCACTCTTTTTTAGATAGTAATACACTATGCTCTTGTACCATTCCAACAAACTTGTCACAATGAAAATAGTCTCTAATTTATCTGATTCAAACTAGTCACATGCCTTATACAACTTTTTTTTCATCACAAGAAGTTCATTGGGGGAATATTTTACTCACTTTTTATCATTCTATGACTATCATTTTTGTTATTACTACAAGTACAATACATAACACATATTGTTTAATATTTTCTCAATTGTTTTCACATTGTTATCTTACTATATACCTAAGTTGTTGAAGATACTACTGTTACAAACCATTTTTGTAGATAAACCTCACTTATTTATGCATGTTTACTTATTTTATTCATGATTTCTATGTACTTATTACTCTATATTATGGAATTTTAAAATATCCTTGTTTGTGGATATAAGCCTTATTATGTGTTTATATGTGCATGAGTGACATTTTAACATGTCCCTTATATGCGACACCTTGGTCTTCTTTCTTGTTTTATGTGATTTAAAGTGTGCTATTTGTATATGCATCATGGACATGACTCTTTATTATTATTATTTGATTAGTTTATGTTGTCATGATAGATATCATGCATCTTCCTTGAGTAGTTATATATCATATTTAAGTACTTAGTATTGATAATTTATTCATCATGTGCCTAATTGCTAACATCTATTTAGACATGACATTATGTATGCTTCGTTCTACATGTATCATATATTAATATTTTTATTATATTATTAATATAATATCATGATATCCAATGTTATCACTATTCCTATATATTTCAATATTTTATATAACATCATTCACATTACTTTTTATTTTGAGCCAAGTTATTATGCAGCATCATAATTCACCTCAAAAGATGGGGCATACATAATGGCTTGTATTAGAGACTAAACCCAAACATCCCACTACTTAGATAGAGAAAGACAATAACTGATTATTTAATCATAATGCATACTCAATTTTTTCCTAGAAAGCATATTAAGATAGAACCATGTCATTTGGATAATAATCTAGGCTATAGTTTTCTAGAAGATTGTGTTTTTATTCCAAAGTAAAAAATAACATTTTTTCAATATTTGTCAAAATTATACTTAGTCTACATAATAGTTTTCCATGGTTAATTAGATTTTTTTTTATATTTATACATAATATTATCATAGATTTGGTTAAGATTTGGGGAATCATGTGTGACATATTTTCTAGGTTAGTAATCAAATATTTAGTTGATATTTCCTAGTTATCAAAATCAATATGCTTAGATATCAGATTAGGGGCATGTGTATGGCACATGATCACTTTATTGTAAAATTTTTGCACCAATTTTTATTTAAGGAATGGAAATTTGTTTCATTTTATATGTTAGGTAAAACAAACTCAGATCATTCTATTTTTGTATTAATTTTTCACTAGAATGAATCTTATTTCATCTTCACTAGTTGATTCTTCTCTTTTCACCAGTTTTGGACTAGAATAATCTATTAGAATTCATACAAGGATTATAAGATACCAGACTAAATTGAGTTGTGTGATGATGGATTCAAGTGTATCTTGAATTTTTAAGCACATTTTTATACCAATGAGTATTGAGGCATTGAAAATCTAATCCAATTTTTAAAAAAAGAAATATCTAAGAGTTCTATCCTATTTAGTCACCAATTTTTCATTAGAAAACACAATAATTCAAGTACATGAAAAGGTGTATTAACTAAAGGTAATTTTATCTATCAAATTCTTATATTTAATTTTATATTTTAATCATAAGAACTGATTTATAAATGTTTCATTTCAAGTTTGCATGAAACATAGTTCAATGTGTGATCTACACTAAACTTACCCAACACATGTATAGATATATTTATTTTACTCTATTAATTTCACTTTTATACATTACTAGAATAATTTTTTTAAAAAATTAGTCACTAAAATTATCATTTAATGCTAAAATAATGCACTTATGATAACTCCTTATACACATGTAAGCAATACTCAATATATGTTTCTAAACTGATATTCCTCTACTTCTATGTGCATGACCATATATTGTTAGGAAATTATGATACTGAATATTCTCATTATTAATTACAAGTCATCTATACTTACTATTATATTGATTCAAAATTTTAGTTTAGTTGTTTTTACTCCTTAGACAAGGTCACTTCTTCATGACAACCCTGCTGCTTGATAGTATCTTAAGCCATAATTTTCACCCTCCTACTAAATAATGACTAATTTTATAAATTAAATTTTTTATAATGGGTCATCCCATATGGTTTTCAACTCCCATTTGAGTAAATCTCCAAAATAACACTATATAAGCACATTTTATATTCATTTATTAACTAGTTGGCAAGAGGCTTATATATTACAAACACCAAAATAATTCAAACTATACATTGAGATGAAAAACACATTATTTTAAAATATTATTCCATATAAACAAATTATCCTTGATCTAGGTATGAATATAATAACAAGGTCATAAGTCATTATTGAATCACATAATTACACTAAGATTGCACCAACATATAAAATTTCACTTGTATTTCACACACATCCTTGTAACATGTGATAACTATATGGAGTTTGATATCTCTTTAGAGTATTGGTATGTAGTAAATGATTAACACATAGGGTGTTGAGGTTAAGCACAACCTTAACCCTTAACCCATTTCCCCCCATTTTAATACATTTGGTCCTCTTTTTCATTGAGTTAGGGTTTGAAGTTAAGAACTAGGCACATAATGGCTCTTGAAAAAAATAAAATGAATGTAATCACACACACATGAACTATAAGAAAATACACTCCCAACCAAAATTTCACATAGGGAAAAAACCCTAATAGATGTGTATGAACATAAAATTTGTATGATGTGACATTTCGAGTATGATGTCTAATGATGATGTAGTGATATCCTAATTTGTGATCAAAATAGGTTATCTCTAACACTCTAGTAATTTTACCTCCATGTTTATATATTATAACCCTAAAACCCCATTTTTTTTGAAGTTAGTGGTCCCTTTTAGCCTATTTTGAAAACCTTCTATGGGCGATGAAACTACCCCTCTCGATGACAAAACTTCCATGGTCCATTACAAAACCACCCCTAAGGTGATTAAAATACCATGATGGTTTTGTAAATTAACATGATGGATTCATCAGTAATAAGGTAATTATATCATCCCATGTGGTGGTTCTATTTCCAAAAGTGGTGGTTCTATTTTCTAGGACTATCAATTGCATAATCACCCCATGCAAATAGAGGTGGTTTAGTCACCTTTGATACGTGTTCCAAATTTAGTCTTCAAAACTCAAGATTTCACATGATTTATATGATTATTATTATTGTCACCTTGAGTTCACCTCCATGCTATCCTAGTACACTTCCTCTTCTATTTTAAATCATTTTGAGCTAAGTTCTACTCCTAGTTTAACTCAATTAAACTCCACCTTGTAACTTCCAATCCTCTTCGACAAGTATTTCATTTTTAGATGAATTTTAGATCACAAATTTGCATTAAATATTTAAGTTTTGAATATTTATACAACAATATCATACTTACCATTTTTTTGAGCTTTGCCTTTAATCATTTTTGTTTTGGACTATATAATTTTAAGTAAGGAGGGTCATTAAATTTACAACCAAACCTTTTACAATTAGTGTACTAACTGGCCACAATAAAATCTTATTTTATTTAGAGTTATGTTCCTATAATATTCTTACTATGATATTATTTTATCATTCCTCCTGGTTATAAATTTATTGCAATCATTTTTTTGAGTGGAGAAGATAACACACTAAGGAACACATCAAAAATACATAGCTAGATTTTAGATGGTTTACATATTGATTAGGTTGGGGGTTTATAGTTTTATTTCATTTTATTTTTTTAATGGAATTGATTATATTAGTTTCATTTCTTTAATTATATTGTATATCTTTTTTGAAAAGGGAAATAGATAAGAAAAATAATTTTTCTCTTTTCATCTTTGCATCAAAAATATTAGTTAGTTTCTTTAATGTTTTCATCCATACAATACATTATTTTAAAGCATATATATTTAAATTAAAACCATAGGTAGATATTATAAAATAAAAAAAGTTACAAATACAACATCAATCAGTTTTTAATTCAAAACAAACATTTGATCACACACAAACAAACACACTAGTTAGCGGAAAACCTTAGCCAAACCTAAGAAAGTAAAAGGTAGTATCTTGATGTTGATTTTACTTCTTTGAGTAAACTCAAAAATATATTTTTAGTTTATTAAATTATAAAATTATAAATTATATACTCATTTTAATTTGATAAAAATCATTCAAACTTAATTTTCATTCACCTAAAAACATAAAAACTTAATGCTAGCTTGCATATGCAAAGGAATATTTAGATACTTAGTAGTATTTATGATTAAGATATAGGTATGATTTTATATTTAAATAAATATTATAAATTATCAATTTAAATAATATAATCATCCATCTATAATATAAAAATACAAAAATAATTTCATTTATCTTACACCTAGAAAAGCTAGAAATCAATATCTACATTATTGGCCTAAATTTTACTTTCTAGTATAGTATGCATTAAAACATGAATTAAAAAGTTACCAAAAATAAGTATTATTTCATTTATTTCTATTTATCATATCTTAATTATCTCTAAGTTGAATATCCTATTTGATTCATGGATTATTATGGTTTTTAGTTGATTAACTATCATTTGATTAAGCTTTATGTCATATGTTGATTATGGGACAACTATATGTTGCTTAATTTACATGATTGATTTTCTATGAGATAGATGTAATTTTACATTATATATATTATGATCATATTTATTAGTTTTATAGACATATTTTATGGATATAATTATGTTTTAAGATAATTACCTTCATTGTTATGAGGTGGTTGTAGGATAGATCCATCCCTCAGAGTATGATGGAGGGAGAGTATCATTAGAGAAGATGGTATAGATGGAGACATTGGGGGATGATAGAGTGAAAAAATATAAACTCATGTACACACCACATTATAATATCATGTTTTATAGTAAATTTTTTAAGTTAGATAGTTGTGGCATGCTTTGATTTTTGTTATGAATATCTGTTGTGATCTTTTGTGTTCTATGATCATTTTATGTGATTGCATGATTTCAATAATCTAGTTAATGTTTATGTTATTGGTTAGTGATTGGATAAATCTATACCTATCATGTTTAATATGATTTAACACTATATTGTTCATGGATAAATGTTTGTTTTAATAGTGTTTGTTTGGATTTCTTATTATAGTAATAGATGTATTATATTACTTAGTTGAATTGGTTTATAAGTGACTACTTATGTTTATAAGGTTATTATTATTGATTTTAATAGTTATATAAACCTATAAAAGACATTAAAATATCCACAAGTTATTTGTTAGGCATTAATGAATGACTTTGGCATGATAACATTAAGTTAATGTTTTGACTTATGAGTAGTGCTTAGGCAATAAACAAAATACTAAAGGTGTTTTGGATAATATTATTGTTTAATGATTATGTAGATATCATTGTGTTTGATAAAGTATATGGTTATTTGTTTTAATCTAGAGAGTTAACTTCTAGTTGAGGTTGAATGCATAGTGTTTGATTCATTGGATGACTTGGTAACATAGTTGATAGTATTTTAAAGTTATAAGACATATTACCTTATCATATAGTCATTATGCTATATTGACTTGTCATTTGTTGACATTTCATGGAGTTATAAAGTTAATGAATTTTCATTTAGTTAATTTTCATGGTCTATGGGAAGTTGATTTAAGATTTGATAAAGTCAAAAGGCATGCAAAATATTAAGGATTCTATAATAATTATTTAATCAGTTATTAGGAACATTTGAGATGATTAGGGTTTCTAATCTATAGTTTGACTTGAGTTAACCATCATTATAAAAAAACCATTATGGGATTTTGAAGGTGATTTCATGGGAATGGTGGTAGACTATAGCTTAGTGGAAGTTATTTTGAGTTATTTTTGCCATGCATTGTTCTAGTCATTTTTGTCTGCCAAGTAAGAAAGAGAATTTGGTGGCAAGAAAGGGATGGAGAAGAATAAAGGAGAGGGGAAGGAGGACTGTGAGGAGACATCTTATGGGGGTGTAGTGGGTAGAAATAAAAGAAAGAGTATTTGAGCTAAGGAAGGAAGATAGATTTAGATTTCTTGGAATTATCATCATTTATAGGTCGGTATCTTACTTTAATTTACTATGTTATTTTGATGGATTTTTAGAAGGGAATTGAAAATGGTTTCCTAGTTTTCATTTGTTTTTGAAAGTATTAAAAAAATAGAAGGGGGTTGTATTCAAGGCCTTGTGGATGGATTTTCCATACACAAAGACCTACATCCAACCCAAATAAACCAAATGGAATGGGTAGGGTTATAGGTTTTCACCATGATAAATAGATCTAGGGAGCTCTGTATTATATTCCTTTTCATTTGTAAACCCTATGAATTCACTATATGGTTATTCATGTAAAGGGTATTTGGGTAAAGTCTTAGACTCTATTTTAAATTTTAACTAGTTAGGGATATATACATTTATGCTCAAACATAGATAAATTCTCTATGGGTATCAGGGTTTTAAACTATATAGACATTTAACTAAGAATTTTGAGTGGAAATGTTATGGGTTATTTTATTAACAAAATTATACTATGATGATATATATACACAAATACACACACACACACACACACACACACACACACACACACACACACACACACACACACACACACAGATTTATGGCCAATAATATATATACATATTTATATTTATACCAGTTGGGGATTTTATGAATGGAATATGTATATTTTAAAACCGAATTATTGTATATATGCAAATAGATTGAAAGGTAATGGGTTTTGAAGGGAATCTATGTGTTGGGTTTTATAATGGATTTATAGCATATATATATATATATATATATATATATATATATGTATGTATGTATTTGATAGTAAATGGATTATGAACATAATTCTGAGTATTAGTTTATCCAGGTTTATGAATTAGGGAATAGTATATATATATATATATATATATATATATATATATATATATGTCTCAGTTTTAAACTTGTATCATATCATTGTTTGGCTGAGTTAAAACTTATCAATTAATCCTATTATGAATGGAGTGTGTAAATGTTTTGGCTATGTTGAGATTGTTATCATTTATGGATTGTGAAAACATTAAGGTTAAATTTAGTTGGATATGTCTATGAAGTATATGTATATAATTGGATTTTAATATATGAGTAAGACCCTCACATGGATTATATTAAGTCTAAATATTTAAAATAGTTTATAGTTGAGGTGTATCTAGGTGGTCAAGGACTAAGTCATAAACACAAAATTTATCAATGTGTATATATAGTTGTAGACACCTAAAAGTGGCCACAACTGGATTCCAACTGGACTTCAGATTGATTCTGACCAACCATTACAAATTAAGCCTAGGAATCATTAAATGTCCCAAATTTGCTTGTGCATCATTCATCAAATATCATAATCATTTTGAGACATCCCTAATTGGGATATTCTATCATATGTAATAATAACTTCTCATAGATTCATCTTTAATCATTTTATGACATAAAAACTATCAATTGGCCTATGGACCTATTAAGTGGGGAACTTACACACTTAAATCAAATATTGAAAGAGCTAAAAGGTTAATCAAAATTAATTAATAAGATAAACATAATTAAATTTCTAGTTGAATTATCCATTTGAAATTAATGAATATCCAATAAAGGAAATTTAAAAATTCAAAATATCCTAGCCTTTCATCGTTGCCTTTATGAGTTGTCAAGATATTTAAAAATATCCTAAAATATCTAATTTTGAGAGCCATGCCTAGTAATTAAAAATCATAAATACTTGACAACTATTAACTCAACTATAGCTAGTTTTAATTCACTGAGGGTTAGTTTGAACCCATTATAAGCCTTAACTCAACCTTGACTCACCTTGGGTGAGAGTTAATTCCTAATACTATAAATACAAGGCCATACCTCTTAATTTCTAAGATTAGATATTATAGAGTTATTATATAGGACTTACTCCATGAGACTCATACCAATAGTGTTATAATGACAAAATATTAAGCCAATAAATCAAAAGCCATGGTGCCAAGGACATAAAGAGCTAACAAGATTCATTTACAAAGACTTCTTGATGCACAAGCTAAGCAAGCCACTCAAAAAATCATTTGGAGCTCACAAAGAAGGTAAAATAGTTATTTTATTTTATGTTTTTGTTGTGATTTCATCTAATTTTTGTTACTAAGCTCTCCCTAGTATCTAGGATAGGAGTGTAAGTGTTAGTGTGTTTTTATTTGAATTTTTATTGATTGAAATAACACTATACTAACCTCCATTCTTGGATTCCTATGATCATAAATGTCATGCTCAGTGGGATGTTCAAGCATCCCATACAGCAAGAAGATCAATAGGTAGATTTTAGTTTTGCTAATAAATGATTAATAATCTTCAAAATTTGAGTTTTAAATTTTTTTCTCATAATTCTATTTTTTAGCAACATAGTTTACACATAGACCAACAACGATTCTCCCAAACCAATGTTGATCATATTAGAACTAACATCGACCCTTGTGTGAAGAATAAAACATGGAAGAATTATGATTAATAAGTTTTTCTTGAGTTTTTTTATGTTTATTTTGTGAAAGATGAAATAGAAAGCTGTGTTAAAAGTTCACAATTGATGTTTCAAGCTAGGCTCTTGGCCCATCTTTAAGAAAGCTTGAAAAACATGAGAAAATCAACACATGCTGAAAACCATAAATAAAGAAAAGAGTATGAATATTGGACCTCAATATTGTTTGACTAACCATTTGCTTGTAGGATCTAGTGATAATTATTGATTTTAAGCTCATTTCACTAATAATATTTTTATGAAAACAACCCATGTTTTTTATGTGTTTTTAGTAGGAAATAATGTCATTTTTTATCGATCGATGTCAATTTATATAGACCAACATCGATCCCTACATGGACTAATGTTGATATTTGAGATAGGAAAATAGGAAACCTGAGAGAAAAATTTTAAATATTATTTTCTCATTCACTTTTGGGCTTCTACGTAAAAAAATTATCTAAAATTTTTTAGGTCCTAAGGTGGAAAAGGCTGAGTTTGAACATGGTTAAATTTTACACATATTTTGTTTGGTGACTAAAATGAACCTAGTGTTTTCATGCTTAGATGTTTTTAAATTTTTTTGCAAGTTTTTTAACTAATACCAAGGGGCTCAAAATTTCATAACACATCTCACTTTGGTGTACTAAAATTAACTTTCACACTTATTTATATGCTCCTAAGATTTGTTTGTTTTATACTTTTTCTTTCAAAGTTGTTTATTTTAGTAAAATGATTGATGCATGTATACTCTCCCCTGTCCCCTTTAGGGAACTTGGGTGACTAAAAGATCTCATCATTTTCTTTTTCACTTTAGTCCAAAAGCATGAAAATAATGTTTTTAAGTCTCTCCTCAAATATTTATGGTTTTGGTGATCTAAATGTGACCCTAAAAGTTTGTTCACTTGTCTTTATTTTTTATGCGCTTTGACTTGTGAGTAGGAGTTCATCACCTCCTCAAGAGTTCTTTAGGGAAGAATTGACCCAAGAATTCAAATCTAAACGTAATTTCAACCCATATTCATGGTGGGGTATATAAATTGAGATGGTAAATCATTGGGATAGTAGTTTGAGAAGTTAAACTATTTCTATTAGTGACTACTACCCTGAGAATGTATGATCAATTCAAACATCACACTACACTGAACAAGAAATGGATGTAGTGGCTATAAAAAGGACAAGACATTTTCAAAATAATATAATTGACATGGATTCAATTGATATGAGAAATCTTATGTGAGCCATACTTGGGACCATCTATAAATGTGAAAAAATTGATAGTTTAAAATAGCCCCACTTTCTATAGATATACTGTTAATGCAGGGCAAGTAGTCCAAAGTTCTATGTTGCAGTACAAACCTTAAGAGAAGAAGGGGATTAAAAACCCTACTTTTAATGTGATTTTATTTTTGGATTAACAATTAAAATCCTCTCAAGATCAAGTATATTGATGGAATTTGATAGTACTATACAACCTTGTTAGTTTTAGGATTTAGGACATTATACTTAGGTGTTTGTGTCATTTTATCATTTATTGCATGGTTTTTGAGTCTAAACTATTGGTTTGTTATAACACATAAAAAATGAGTCTTTTGTATGCATCAATCCTTTACTTGAGGAGGCATTATGCTCCCTATTTGACATCGTACATATGCCTTAATATTTTTATCAACCTTTGTGTGTTTGTCATTTGATTAAAAAGGGTGCCATTACACTACCCAATTCATTTCAAAATTTGTGCCTTTGAGCCTTGGAACTAAACCATTTATCATGTATTTAGAGAATGATAACATCATTACATTGATCAAATTATTTCATAGACTTTTTTGCCTTGTGTTTAAAGTTCCAATCTCAAAACCAAAGCTGCATGTGACTTTTGGATCTTTATCTAGTACCATTATATTGTTTGTTCTTGTCTAATTTGTATATTTAAAGAAGCCTATTTTTCATAAGTTGTGTTTTTAATTAAACTTTGCAAGTTTAAATCCAAACATTGATTAATTTATTCCTATACGTCATGTAATTTTGGCCTAGACATCAATAGTTCTCTTTTGGCTTGTATAACTTAGGCTAATTATTTATTCAATTTGGAAACTAAATTTTTTCCTAGATTTGGGAGAAATATCCTATCTTCCATATGAATTTTGTTTCATTCCTTATACCAATTTACCAAGTTCATGTTTTATTTTGAATGCCTAGTTTATGTTAAAGTGTTTTATATTTGTTAGATTAAAATATCATACCTTATTTTGCTTAAAGTTTAGATTTTATGCCTTTTATAAAAGACCTAGAACATGCCTACTTTGAGCCTATATTTTATGCCTTGTTTTATCAAAAATACTAGCAAATTTTTTTCTCAGATTAGACTTGTTTGGAACACTTTATACCTAGATTTTGGTATTTCAATTTTATTCATCCACTTGACCTTTTTGTATGGGATATTTTATGTTAGAAGTTTGATGTTAGATTATTTTGTACTAAGTTTTATCACAATCTAGTTTGGAGATACAACTCCACTTTTTGACCAAGTTAAACCAAGTTTGAACCTTTTTTCCTTTGGACATTATTTTTAAGATTTTATATAACTCTAATCCTTTTTCATGAAACATTCATAATTAATTTTAATATGTCTCAGTATACTCATATTGGAGTCATGTATAATTTAGGATATGATAATGCAGTCACATAAAATGACTTTGCTCAAGACCCCTATGGTGATGATGTAGTTTGTGAGACAAATATTTATCTACCTTAAAACACTCAATTGAAGTAACAAAGCCAAGATCCTTTAGCTCATTATTTGGTTAACACTTATCCATACTTAGATCAAGACCAAAAACATACAGTGTAGTACCTAACTGGTGTACCTTTAATTGTAGACCTAGTTTAATAATAACCATACTGCATTACGATGCCATCAACATATGATCCCTATTTGTTTGATTGTTACTTCATTAAAATAAGGATGAGGTTTTAATTAGATATAAAAAAGTAGGGGCCAATTTTATAGTATAATTCCCATACAAAATATTTCCAAGTCTAGTTAGAGTGCCTAAAAACAAGCATTACAATCAAACCATTAAACAAGCCTCTTCTAGAAATCCTTAAGCTCTAGTGCTAATGTCATAAAAGAGCCACATATGATTGTCATAGGAAAATGCATCATTTAGGACCATTTTATACAAATGAAGATAACATACCATATTTATTTAAACTTAGGGAATAATTTCAATAATATGTCCATGTCAAATGCTCCACTTATCGAGCTAGATTGTTCAATAGGAGTCTTAAGTGAATTGACAACCAAGAAAATTTGGGTATAGAAACATTCATGAAAAATAATTTATTTAGAGACATGTTCAATGCCCTAGCTATCAAAGAAGTGTCTACTGCTTCTACATAGATGAATGTGCCAAACACAATTGATAACACTCAAGTGTCATTAAATCTAGAACAAAGTGGTATAGATTCACAAATAACTAGTCCACAACAAGTGCCTTTAGTTAACACCATGATCAAATTGAAATAGTATCAGGTAGTAACTTCTACCTTCCAAACCCAACCAAATACCTCTAATCCTTAACTAATTGCTTCATTGAGCATGCAATTTCAAGGATTAAGTAGTCAAGTAACAACTAGTGCCTCACCTCAAATAAATGTGATGAATATTATTCCACCACAATGGGTGACAACTAAAAAACCATAAAAAATAGGCATAATATAATATACCAATGTAGAAGAGGCAAAAAATTATTCCATATAGAAAGGGGAAACTAATATTCCACCTTGTTAGGTAGTGATAGGTATACCTCAATAGTTGTAGACCCCATGCCTTTATAAACATTGTCTAATCAACAATGTATGTCTATTGGTTAATGAAAAATACAAAACCTTCAAAAATTTTATACTTCACAATAAGTTTTTGTGCCCACTATCCCATAAGTACCAATCAAGTAATAATTGCCTCTTATTCCAACTAAATTTGGCCTTATTTCAAAACAAGTTCCCCTTAATTAGCAACGATTGACTAGTTGTAAACAAGTCCCTATTCAACTGAAATAGGGATAATAATTCACTCAAATCCATATCCTTCCATTTTAGCCATAAATCCCTCAAAACTAGGCCCATATATGGAACCCAAACTAGTATATTGCACCACAATGTGTGCAATTCCAATAATCACATCTTAATCTATGAATGCATATTCCTAGTCAATTCCCTAGCCAAACCAACATTCCAAAACAAACCATGCCTCCATTATACCCTAGTCAAGGTAATCCACTTTTGACTACTTAGCCTCCAACTTAGGTCAATATTCCATCCAGTTTCCTAGCACAAGAACTATAACAAATGAAGGATACATTTACCACCATCCAAGATAGGAAATAAACCAAGAATTTTAATTTTGATTATGTGTGTTCCTACCCATTCAACATGGATTATTTTTAGATACCATTTTTTATAGGGTAGGAACCATCTAAGTTTGACAAATACAAGGGTAAAGGAGACCTTAAGGCCCATTTAGTAGATTTTTTTGTTGCTTTCTAGCTAGTGGATTATTTTTACACCTAATTTTATTTCCTTGAAGTCTAATGGGACAAGATTTGGAGTGGTTCCTAAATTTTTTGAAGAACCCAATATCATATTTTGATGACATTTCAGACAAGTTTGTGCACCATTTCTCCTACAATATTGAACATGAGATTCCATTAGTATATTTGACTCAAGCCAAACAAAATATTGATGAAGTAGTCACAAGTTATTTAAAGTAATGGAGATTACTTGCTAGTCACTTTACCTATAGTTTACTAGATAAGTAATTAGTTACCATGTTTACCAAAAATTCTCATAATGAGATATCTTATCATTTGGAGTTGTAGTGTGCACACACTTTTAAGGAGATAATAAACAAAGGTTTGGTTATTTAAAAGGCCCTTATTAACAAAGGTATCATAAAGCTGACCTTATCGAATTACAACCAAAATAAAAAACAAGGCCAAAATTAGAGCCAAAACCAAGTCCAAGCCAATAAACACTAATTTAGGCCAATAATTATGAGAATTCCAAGTAGTTTAACCACTAATAATGTTTTTGGAAATGGAGTAATTGAGTTGTGACATGTCCAAATGATGTAAACACCATGTGCTCAACCAAAACTACAAATGCAAATTACTCGTCACCAATAACCTGTTCAACAAGTGCCACCTTCATCATAGCCTATACCAGATCAAAAAACCCATCAACCTTTGCCTTTCTAAACCCCTCCTCTAAGGAAAAATGTGGCTACTCATCAAGTTTCCAATTACCTTGAAGATCCTATTGAATCCATGATTTTCAAACTAGATGTTGCTAATCTAATTAGTTAGCCCATCTCAAAGCACTATCCTAAGGGAATTTCTTATTTAGATTAGTATAGATAAAATGAATTTTGTGAGTACCATCGAGTTAATGAACATAACTTCCACCATTGTGTGTAGATCAAACATCTCATTTAAAATATGTTGGAAAATAGGGAGATAACATTGGATAATAGAGATTCTACATCCAATCAGAACTTGGGTATTAATAATATTAATAGTTGAGATGAAAATAAAAATATCAACAATAATAGAACCATCATCTACTGAATGGATGAAACCAAAAACAAAATGATGCTAACAACCAATAGACTTACCATGAAGTTTCACATGAATACAAAAAAGTTATATGCCGTATTATAAGGGGTCACATTTACACCATTATCATTAATCCATGACCAGGTTTTAACCAAATAGGACTGTTACTAACCAAATCCAACCAACCAACCTATGCTAGTGATCCTTCTTTGACCTGGGATCACATACAAGCATACCAACAAGTAGGGAATACTATTTTTGGACCTTATATCAATAAATATTCATTACCCCATGACCATATACAAGTGCATAGATAATAGAGACTTATCTTATGTAGTCTCCCTCCACCATCATTTGCTAGAAATAATGGTCTGATATCTAATCTTGATTATGCAATCATAATTTGGTGATCAAAGATTACCTTTTCAGGCCCACAACCATCTACCACTACACCCATATAACCCACTATTTTGGCTAGGAGCAAGCCATTTATCACTATGAAAGACAAGATGTTTGATATTGTGGAACAACTTTAAAAGATGCCTATAAAAATTTTCATTTTGAATTTGTTGCATATGTCATCCATCCACAATAACATGTTAACATAGTTCCTAGGCTAATCCCAAGTTCCTAATGACATATCCCTAGATAAATTCCAAGATTTGGTTGAACATCTAGATCCTTGCCATCAGTTATCCTTTGACCAAAGTGATATGTTATCTCTTTGCCCTCTCCATAACAATCTATTATATATCAAATTTGTCATAATGTAGCACAAATTAAAATGTGTAATCATAGATAATGGACCAAGCCTAAATATTGTGTCTTTAAAGATCATCAAGATTCTTGGATAAACAATAGCCAATCTATAACCAAAAAAGATCACAATCAAGGCCTACGATAATGAATAGTAAAAATCACAAGGCACCTTCAGCTTGTCAATTATCATTAGGCCTTTGACCCATGATACATTATGTCATGTGTTAGACCTAGATTTGTCATACAATTTCATTTTTGGTAGACCTTTGATACATGATATTCATGCAATCCCTTCAACATTGCATTAGTGTATCAATTTTTCTCATTGTGTCATAGAGTACACCATTCATGGAGATTTGTAGTCCTACAAACATTATAAGCATTTGGAGGGAGAGTATGAAAGTTATAACTACAATTTTGGATTGAATATAGTTCCCAAAAATGACATGGGGTAATAAATTCTCATTTATTTTATAGAGGAAAATTGCATTGACCTAGATAAAATTGATTCATCTTCCCATACATCTCCTCTTGAAATGTCTAATCACTTTACCATCATGACTAATAACCTAGGATAATATTTGACCCATGATATGTTTCACATTACCAAGCTTCCACATAACCTAAATTATTATGGAAAACCTAAAGTGAAACCACCTTACATGGAATGGAAGCAAAAAGGAAAAAGCAAATTGCATAGTCTTGTACCTATTATTTTCATACCAGCCACTGGCCAAGAACATGACCTACTTGTAGATGATAAATCATGGTTATATAAAGACAAATTATCTAGATGTTACAAAAGTTACAAATACCCCATTCATAACATTATCATAGAGTAGCATGCCTATAAAGGAAGAGGTATTGGACCAAATTATCAAGGAACACTTGAGCCAATATCCATGACATGGTATAAAAGAACCTATGGTTTTAATTCTAAAATGCCTGGGGATGACCCCACATAACTTATTTGTGTTCCAATAATAATGAGTAGTGATGATTATTTTGATAATGAAGTAGAGTCTAATCATAGCCCTTGTGAAGACCTAACTAATATCAATCTATTTGACACTAATGTCATTTGTACCCTTAAACTAGTTATTCACCATAATCCACTTCCTGTTTATCAACCTCAACTTATATCCTAGGACCAACAAGAATCCACATGTTAATAATGTGTTCTAATTTATACATGAAGTTGTCATTGATGTCATAAAAGTGTCATTGATGTCATTTTGATTTGTCTTTGTTGTTCTTGAAGTTGAGTTCATAATCCATGTACTTGAAAGACCTAGTAAGAAGGCATAGGCTTAGTAACATGATGAGGTGAGAATTCTAAGGCTTGTGTGAAGAATTTTGGTATTATTTGAGATTGGTATGAGGTTTCATAACATGATAATGAGGTGTTGAGAATAGTAGAAGTGATTTCAAGGTGTGTTCAAGGTCTAAGTATGACTGATAGTTTAAAACCTAATGAGAAAAGAGACTTGGTGTGGCCTAATGAGGTGTCAAGTTTAGTTTCCAAGGTACCTAGAGTTCATAAGATCATTTTTAGAGGTGTGAAAGTTTGTATCAAGATTTTTGATCAAGTTTGAGGTCAAATCTTGAAGGAAAAAGCATGAAAATTAGTGTTGAGGTTTTCTATGTGCATAGAATGAGTGTAATGTACCTAAAGGGGTATAATATTATATGGAATAATCCCATATGAATTAGATTAAAGAGTGGGGTGGGTAAGAAATAGTATAAGTATAGAGGCATATGATGTTATAGGGCATAAAAGAGTGATTAATAATTGACCTTGGCTCTAAAGAGGTAGCCCCCTCAAAGAGGCCCATGATATAGAGTTATTCCGTCCATAAAAGGAATTGGTGTTTATAATGTGAGTGTTTTAGATTAATATATGATCTAGTTTGGTTATTTAGTCATCATGAAAGTAAAAAGTCCCTAACATTGGTATCAGAGCACTTTCCCAAGCAATTTTTTACCTATTGCAATGAAATTAGAGAGAGATAGGTTTTCCAACATTTGCCACCATTTAAAATATTTTAGTTTGTAGTATTGTTAGTTATAAATATCATCAATATTACTATCAATATTATAGTAGAATTTTTTATTTGTGATCTCTCAATATTTACATGGTTATTTGGTCATTATTTTGTATTAGTGGGAGATTTTTTATAAACCTAGATTTCTAAATCAAGGGTTTCTATCACTTTCCTTTATATTATTTGGATTGTATTTGGATTATCATTCATAGTCATAACATGTTTCATTGATCCATTACAAGAAGTTGTTATAGTCATTGATAGTATGCATAGGTTGTGTGCTCTATTTAAGCACCACTTGTAATGTGGCCAACACTTTATCCATTTGTGGGAAGCATCCTAGACTAATGATATATGGTTTGAGGTTCATATCTCTCTCCTCATGACCATGAGAATTTTATCCACATGTTATTCACCACCAAAAAACTTCAATCTATGCTTAGATGGATCTACATACCATTCAAGCTTATCTTAGCTCAATGAATCCTACTAGATAGCTCCACATCTAGGTTACTATTGCATGGGACATCAACTCTATTTGATCAACCTCCACATTGTGCAATATTGTTACCTATGCACTCTACATTTGACATACCTATTGAAAGACTTAGTTTTGGGGTATGGAGATCTACAGTCCTACATAGTTCACAATAGTTCTATCACTCAGTGAGTTCCTTGACAAGATTTATCTTGTTTTTAATTCTTATTGGCTATGTCCTACACCACCATCCTCTCCTAATCTCCATAAGCATACTCCTCAGCTCCATAGATAGATCTCTTTTGGCATTGATAAGACCAGTCTTCATGGTGATCTCCTATGGCATCTTAGCCTTGATAGGTAGAATCTTGGCTTTGATAGTCTACCCCACTTTACATTCCACTACATTTTGCATCCACCTCTGCATCCATATCTAACATGGCCCTCTCTTATATAGATATGACTCTCCACATCTCACTAGACTCAACCTTGGCTCACTCAAATATAGCTCATCTCAACCTCCTCATCAATGCACCACCTGTCTACATTCCACATCCATCAAATCCACTTCTTCTAGCACCATGGTTTTCTTAATAACCATCCTTGTTTTTGGCATTATTAGTGGATTAGGTTTTCCTTAGTTTAGTTTATGATTCAATTTAATTTGTTTATACTCACAAATTATAGTTATTTCTATGTGAGTCTCATTTTGATTCATGATGTGATAAAGTCAAGTCTATCACTACTGAGTAACAATTAATTTGTATTGAATGGGATTAATTTTTTTAGGATTGGTATATAGTCTTAGGTGTTAATTTTTAAACTTTTTATTATTTTAATAGTCTATGTTCATTTTAGTATCATCTTAGGTATTATTGATTATAAGTTTGTTACAAGTCCAAATATGTTGATAGTGGTATTTTAGTCTTTAATTTTTATTTATGTTATCTTTTTAAATTTATTTGTGTTGTGTCAAAGTCAAAAAAATAAAAATAATAAATCAAAAAATCAAATATTGATCATATTGCTGTGTCATTAGGGTCAACTAGCTTTAGTGGTTAGTCAAATCATCAATAGTGTAATATCATCATCAATTTTAGTTAAGTCTATTATAGTCAAGTTTAGTTTTTTTTTTTTGAGTATCTCTCATTATGTTTTGGCCCATATTATTGTATAGATGCATCTTTGGTTGAAACTTATGTCCACTTATCTAGTTTTCATGGGGACTTCTATTTTATCAGGAGGTAAATTCATTATGGCCTTGAATCAACTTAATTAAATAGGGACCATCCAAGAACATCAAGTAGCATTTGAAGCACTCACCAACTAAAATATAAGCATATCCAATGACTTCTTTCCATGTTGCTTCATCAACAGTCTTAATGATACAATTTGACATGAGGTTGAAATGTTTAGTCCTCACATAATGATGGAAGATGTGGGCTTAGCCAAGCTCATTGAAGATCATATAAAATATAAAAATATCCTAAAAACACCCCCTTAGGTGGAAAAATCACAAAATAAAAAACCAAAAGTGCTTGAGCACTCCTCTAATGAATCCATTTAGGTAATCACCATACTCGAGTAGACCCCATATGAGCCCAAGATGACAATCACATATCCCAATTAGGGAATCAAGGCTTCAACTCCATTGGAAAATAATGTTAAGGGGGATAAAATTTACCCTTAGTTGGTTCATAAGGATAACTATTTTATGCAACCTTGTTCTAAATTTGAGGTGATCATTGAAAAGCTTTAACGTTCATTACTCAACTCTCACTACTAGATTTTAGTTGTGATTATTCCACTCATCCATATTTATGCACATCGATATCTTATTTTAGTGATTATTTTTTCCTTATTATGGTACATGCTCCTATCAAAACATAAATAAAAGAAGTGGAAGTATAAATTAATTTATGGTAGAGATTCCATCTAGTTTTCAACCTATTTTTAGTCTGGTTTTCAGTTGATCTTCCTCCTATTTTTATCATGTTTCAAGTGTGAAATGTACTTAAGGGGGATGGAATGTAATGTAAATAAAGGGGTATAATATTATAGGCAATAATCCCACATGCATTATATTATGGAGAGGGGTATGTAATTAATAGTATATGCATAGAGGCATATGATGTTATAGGGCATCAAAGAGTTATTAATAATCGAGCCCAGCTCAAAAGAGGTAGCCCCCTTGAAGAGGCCCATGATACATATTTTTTCCTTCCATAAAATAAATTGGTGTTTTTAATGTGAGTGTTTAAAATTAATATATGATTTGATTTAATTATTTAGTCATCATGAGAGTAATAGGTCCCTAATAATGAAGTGTTGCAGACCCAAAAAGGATTTTCTTATGCTCATTGGCACATATAACCTTTACATAAGGATATAATAAAATAATGGTAGTTAGTTAAGAGTAATATATTAAAATTATTAGCATTATTTTTGGAGTTAAGGGATAATCCTTTATGAATAATTGCTAAGAATGGAAGGTAGTCTAACCCCTCCTAAAACCCTAATAATGACCTGATAGGAAAGATATTATTGGAAATACCTTAGAATGGTTTTTATGAATTATTTTTATTATTGGATAATTTAGATGACTCTCCTAGGTTTATCTAAGTGGCATTGGTTTATTAAGAGAGTGAGTGGAAGCTATAAGAAACCCCTTATTTCTCAAATTTTTATGTAATAGGTAGGGTTGATTAGGTTAAAACATGTAAATGGTTGGAGGATAATTTATAAGACATTTAGTTTATTACCATGAAATTTTATGATTAGTTTCCATTCCTTAAATATTTTTAACTGGTCATGAAAGTTAACTTATCATTAAATAGGCCTAACAAGGAATATAGTGAGAAAAATAGGTAGAAGTGAGAATGAGATTAGGGATGGGTTACATTGGATTAGGGATGGATAAAAATGCATGGAGTTATTATTAAAGACTTATATATTATATACCCTTTGATTATAATTTTTTAATATGCTCATATATAAGCAAAAATTTGCTCTCAAAGTGACATGTCTAACATAGTGAAGTCTGTGTAGGGTGAAGGTTTAAGATTGGTCTATAAGACTAATATTGATATTGAATCTTGTAGTATACATATATTTAAAGATGTTACAAGGATGATGAAGGTTTTTATTCATGTTAGTGTATCATAGGGTTTACACAGTGTTTAAAACACTTCTCATTTTTATATTCAAATAATCTATTGCATGAGTTACTGATTGTGATTTTCTAATGATCTATGGTGGATTAGTGACCAAGATAAATTATTGTTTCACAAAAATTATAATGCAAATGGTTCTTGGTATCGACCATGGTCCTAATTTTTGTGAATATTAAAGTAATATTAGCTAAGTCTAATGAATTATCATCAAAATTTAAAGTCTAAAACCTAATCCATAATGAATATTTATAATGAAAACTAAATTATAGTGATTTTATCAAAGAAAAGAGTAAAAATAAGGGTAGGGTATAAAGAAGGATGTTGCTGATCTTCTATCTAAACATCTTGATAAAGATTAAATTTTATTAAAGACATGCATTAAAACTAGCATATGACAAGAAATTTCCAAAAACATAGATTCTATCCTATACTAGGCAAATGTCTAAGGATATTTGAAATAATGAAAATAAGAACTCAAATTCACTTTAAAGATTTAATTCCACAAGAAAATTACATTATAATATCTTAAATAAAATTATTTGAAATGGAATGAATCTAAAATATTTTAATCAACGTAGCATAAAATCAGATTGACAACTTTGTATTCACATATGCACATCTATATTTTATAGAAGCAATTCAAATATAAACATCAAACTAGATAATTGAGGAAGTAGCCATGATAATAAAACACATAAACAAATACAAGACAATATTTATATAATTTCCTTGCTTGCATTACTTACTCCAAATTTATAAATAAATTTTCTCTAAAAAACATCCTCCTCTTTTACAAATGATAATTCCCCTTCTTATAGGTAACCTATGAGGTATGTCAGCCAGTCATATCAAATGAGAATTAACCAAGTGTCAAATACAATTACCCTTTTATACCTATATATAATTAATGAAACTTGTCAAGTGGACTAATCTACAAGCCATCTGTGTTACAAATTGTGCATGATTTTACAAAATAGTATATTCTTCCAAAATAATTTATATAATTTTTATATGAAATAATATACTAAGTCAACTTAGTTAACTTTAAGATGCCCCTTGAAGTTGTATCCTATTGTTTTTTCTCTAGGATATTCATAGCCATGTCATGTTTCTCACTAATTAACTTGAGTTTGATACTTGGATCCATGAATAATTCCTCTTCTTGTCTTGATAACTTTTTGAAGTCTTTATCATCTCTATCCAAGGCTTCCTTCTACTAACAAAACCATATCTAAGATGCACTGGTTATCTTCCCCTATAGTGCCATATATTTTATTCTTTATTTCCTAGATGAATTGAGTAGCCTTGTGTTTGAACTCTTCATCAGTTATCATGCTAGTAAGACTAAGGATTGTTGGATCCTTGATCAAACCTCCTAGTGTGTGCACCATTTTGTTCTATAAATTTTGAAGTCATTACAAATATCTTCCACATCTTTTTACCATTTACTTATATCCATGATATTCTCCATTAATATAATCATAGGCATATTCAAATGTGTTAGGATAACTATTTTAAACTTAGGAGACTAGCCTTCTACCAATATCTTGATCAATTCTTTTGTCTTCTTATTTAAAGCTTATCATTTATTGAGTTGATTCATAGCCATGAAATGCTGTTTGTTTATCACATCTAACTTAGACCTTATAGTTTTCAAAGAAATAAATGTATCATATATAATTTCTTCAAACTAATTGAATATATCCCCTAAAACTGATAGAATAGACTAATCTTCCAATTTTTCTTCTCCTACTTTACCCTTTGATGGTAGCTTGTAATATTTATGCTTGATATTGAGATAGTTCAAGAGCATATTCTTAAAATATAATGGTTTAACCTAGTATTTGTCTATTCTTATAAGTTAAATGAGTCAAAGGCTCCACCTTTTGATGAACAACCTCTTCAACACCTTCCATGACTAGTGTCTGAGTGACCCTTTGCAAACCTGTATTATCTAGATCATATATTACTCTAACTAAAGATTGGGACACATGTGAGACTGGGACCTCTACTTATGGCTGGACTACTAACTGAATTATAGTATCTAATCTCTTTTTGTATTATTCTTACAAGGCAATGATCCATGTACTCAACTCCTATTATATATGTATGCTTGTAATCTTCATCATAACACATTGATGATAAGTGGGTAACTTTTCCAACATTGGTTTATAAATAAACCATCAAGAATAGGTGGCCCATATATGATGTTCTCCTCATTTAATAGATTAACATTCACCAAAGGTGGTGTGATGGCCACTTTATATTTATTAGTTTTTGAGACAATGGTAGTCTCAACTTTTCTCATAGGAGTGTTAATAGATACTAAGTCTGATGATCTCTCCTTTCCCATTTTGTTTCCTCAACCTTTTCATCTTATGCCTCTTAATTTTTCTCATATGTCATATATAACATCCTCAATACATCCTCAATAGACTTATGAGGATATAGAGATATCATATGAACCTCCTATTGAGGTGAATCTTATTTTTCTATTTTAGATGCTTCATGAGTTGAGGATCTAGAAAAAATTTCACCTAACCATATCTCTTCTAGTCTATGCTCTATTTACACTTCTACTGGGATATCTATTGGTCAAATACTAGTAGAACCAACATCTATCAAATGATACTACCTAGGGCCTAGTTACCATCTATCTTCCATTTTTTAGTCTCTATTCAATCTTGACTCAGGCTTTATGTTGTGTTCCTGTATTCTCCTAGAAAATTCATAGTAGGAGGATGCCTTAGTGTATATGAAGTCAAATTTACTAGGATC
Source organism: Torreya grandis (assembly GCA_037957365.1). Classification (NCBI taxonomy): domain Eukaryota; kingdom Viridiplantae; phylum Streptophyta; class Pinopsida; order Cupressales; family Taxaceae; genus Torreya; species Torreya grandis. The sequence continues at coordinate 262,143 of JARHVA010005828.1, read as the reverse complement.
GTGTTCATAAGGCAAACTAAAAATACCTTTGATACTTATATGTTCTTTTAACCTGTCATAGGGATCTCATTATTTATGATCATTAATCTTTAGGTTAAAAGACAACCTATGCTTTGAGATAGCCTCAATGTGATCCCACTATCTAAAAATAGTTTTGCCAATTATCATGGGAAAACTATGTAAAAGTCACTTCCTTTTGGTCTTAAAAATTCCATAAATCCATTTAAACAAATGGTAGGTTACTTCTTGTTCTACTAATTTATCCAATACATAAATGGGTAGTTTGAGAGAACTTTGGGTTCCTTCAAACCTTATAAATGTAAAATTAGGATAAAACCATATGTCTCATATTGGTTCTATAGACTTATTAATTAAAGGACTTACTCTCATCATAGGGATACCACCAATGGATTCACTCAATGTAGGGTAAACATAGTCACAAATGGACTAGATGTGGTCTCTATACTTGTAAATGTGAAATTTTAAATAATATTAGGAGACAGTCTGGGTACCATTACGTGACCATTATCTTTGATTGGGGATCTTAGTGGTTATACATAGGGCATATAATAGATATGACATCATGTATAATTTAGTCTTCTTCTTATTATTGATTCCATATATTTGTCTATTTAGGGAAATATTAATGATTTCACCTAATGGAGGAATTAACACTTCTTCAATGATGAAATATACCATAGGGATCCACATTGGTTCAACATGTGCCATGTGTGAAAATGCATATAAATTGTTCAACATTGTCATCACCATCCTAAATCTAGGTCTAAATTATCTCACAAGGATGTTTTTTGTAGGATCTATAATGACTTGGTTACCTACTTCTAGCATTTTGCCAAAAAGTCCATCATGTTGTGCTTTTTAGCCCATGAATTAAGAGAGGTTAAGTCAATCTGGGGTTTAGCAATTTTTTATTAGGAATAAAATGTAATAGGATATATATATATATATATATATATATATATATATATAATTTTCCTTAGACTATGTTCCTAAATGATCATACCCTTGTTAATTTTAGTATCTTTGAAAATTGGACCAAGAACATCGATACAGTGTAGTACCTCTAGTTTAGTAGTAGCATAGTGTAGTCCTATCATCTAAATGGACATAATATAATCATATAATCTCTTCATCAAGAGTGAATTCTATTCTTCCTTAGTTATAAGAGCCTAATTCTCAATAGTCTAGAATAACTTTGAATAATTATTATCTCCTATGTTTAATGAAGCAACTACAAACTCTATATCATTAAATGCTCAACCCTCTAAATATGGTGATAGGTATAGTTCAACCAAATTTTTATAATCATATATATATTTTTCCATGGATTAATCCCAATTAAATTATCCTTTTGTAAATAATAATCCAAGTCTCTCGACTCAACACAATGAATCCAAAGATAATTTAGGGCTTTTTGTTCATTCTAGGGCTTTTTAGAGGTTTGCAAAGAGATTTAATGATGGAAATCAAGTTCAAAATATGTGATTTTGTGACTTATAATTAATTTGGATCATGCATTTATCCTTTCACATGCTTAGGTCCACAAGATCTTTGAATATGATGTGTATGCCTATGTGGAATATCTTTGTCATGTAGTTCATTTATTGTTAAAATGTGACCATTATCTCTTGGACACATGTCATCATCTCATGTAATCTTATATCTTGATAAAATTCATGTTGTTGATCTCCCAATGAGTCTTCTAGACATGAATTTCACTACGGTCATTTATATTTGATCTGGGCTCATGAGATTATGCCACTTGACATCATCACATGCTTTCTATGTACCTTGTAGTCAGTCTTCATTGGGATAATTCCCTTATGCTTCATGGTAATTTTTTGAGTAATTTAGGATCTTTGACTCCTTGAATCAATATTCATCATCGATAATCTTTTACAGGATCAAATGCATACCATTAGTTTTGATTCAAGTAATCAAACACACACTATTGATCTCCTAAATGCATGATCAAGCATAGATTATTGATCTATTCTTTGTACATCTGATTGAATGTAGACCAATGATTTGTATCTAGTTCAATATGATTATGACATATTTCACTATTGTGTTCTTTCTCTAGATCTATTGACATATTGACTCTATGCTCACCATAGATTTGCTTTTGCAAGATGGAATGTGTACTATTGATCTTGATCTTGAATTATTAATCTGAACCTTTAGCATATATGATTGATTTTGATTTTTTCATTAAAACACACACCATTTATCTTCAATCTAAGGATATTTTACTTGCTAACTTTGGGTGAACACTCACATATCATTGATCTCTCTTTTGAGCTCCTAAGATTTTGCCACTTAGTGACACCATGTGTTTTCATACCTACAAATAGTAATAATTATGAAGTAATATTTTAGGATATATAAAGATGTAGGATAAAATTTAGACTAAGGTTTTAATGAATAAATTCAATTAGAACTTATGCTAAAGTTAAACTAAGACTTAGTCAGAAATAAAGTGACTCGTCGATAATGTAAATCTCTTTTAATAAGAACCTATGCTAAAATATTTAGACTAAGGTTTTAATTATCATTTGAACATGTATTAGTTTAATCAACTAAATATCAAAGGTTAATCAAAAGGGGGAAAATGATAATTGAAGCATAAACCATGAATACTTGCTCATTCAAGTGAAGATTGATTGACCCTGCAACATGGAAACACATGAAGAAAATTATTAGATGAAGTCAAAGAAAGCTATGTATTAACATGTAAATTTAATCTATATCAAACATGATATTAAATAATTAAATTTAATCAAGTTGAATGTCTAATTTATAACACAAGGGTCCTCATTTTTCCAAAATGGGGGTATGTTGACCTCAAAAAATTATGACTTTTGGGGGAAACATTGTAAAATGTTAGAATTCAAATACTCTTGGTTTAAACTAATAACCAAGCTAATCATTCCATATGATCAATACCATTATTAATATTAGTTCATAATTGGTACATGTCTTAAAAATTTAGAATTGAGATCAAATATCAAAACTCAGTCATGTTGTGTGTGTGCTTTGATTCATTTATTGATTGCCATAAAATTTAGAAGACAACTTATAGATTTATTATAAATCATGGTTTATAAAAGGGAAGGCTTGGGTATTAATCCACTTATAGCTAGGCATCTATAACTTTGATAAATATACCTTTGGATCCACTCTAGGCCTTGCTGTACTATCATCTAGGTATCCATAGCCCCAGTGGAGGTTACTAGAATCACCTTTGCTTAGAAATCTTTTATATTTTAAATAAGGCTCTTATTTTTGCATTTTTAAAAATATATTTAGCTTTCTAATAAAGTTTTTGAACCAAAATTAGCCAGGTATTTAAGATTTTTTTCAAATGTTTGATTTTTAGATAATCATCCTTGGTCATAAACTTCATCCTAGGCAATAATGTTCTTTAAGTGCTAACATGACCTTGTTCTAATAATTCAAAATTTGAATCAAACATATGAAATCCTTATAAGAATTAGAATTAAATTAGAAAAAGGTTTAAAATTTTCAAGGAACAATTAATCTAGATATTAATCTTCAACAATTTATCCAAATCATAACATCAAGCTCAAAATTTCCAAAATCCATGGTCAACCAATGTTTAAGAGTCATGCCTGCATTATTGAATTGAGAAGTTATTTTTACCATTTAATTGAATATGGAGCTTGAAAACTATCTTGGAAAAGACTTATTAAAATCAAAGAACAAAAAAAAAAGAAAAAAAACACACAATAAGCAAAACAAGAAAACAAATATTCACAAACACTATCTACAAACAAGGAACAAGAAGGAAACTAATCTAAGCCTACTTACACTAACTCTAACTAATCTTAGAAATTACTCCATGAATACTTAGGGTGGAAAAATATTTCCCATTGGTTGGTAAATTAAAATCTACTCTTTATGAGTCTTTGAGCTTAAAGGTGTTATCTCCCAATGTCTCAGCAATTTGATAAGGTCCAATCCACAAAGGAGTGAATTTTCCATGTTTTCTTTTTGGATTATATGTTTTATCCCATAGGAGAACTAAGTCTCCCTATCTAAACAACTTGATTTTTGAATTTTTTTAAAACCATATTTTGATAGTGATTTGATGTTTACTAAAGTTGGCAAATGCTTCTTATCTTGCATCCTCCATTTGTATGATATCAAGCAACCTGGAATTGGCAAATTCTTGATCTTCTTTCATATACTCCTGCATGAAATTGTAAGTTGGAAATTTGAGAGTAATGGGAAATATTGGTTCTTGACTATATACTAAAATAAATGGTGATTATTTCAAAGCTTGTTTCACTCTAGGTCTATCTACCCAAAGAGCATACTTAAAAAAATTATGTCATGTTCTTGGTTGTTGAACTTCAAAATTCTTAATAGCTTTCATCAAATTTTTACTTATTGAATTTAAAAATACATTAACCTTAGGATAATGATTTGATGAAAAATTAAGATTTATGTCATTATCATAGGCACACTTCATCATCTCTCTAGATAAAAAAGTTGATCCATTATCACAAACTAATGATACTGGTGTCCCAAATCTAATACAGATGTTCTCTTCTAAGAACTTGATTACATCTTTAATTCTACATTATTTTTTTGTTATTACCTTTTGTCATATTGTAAAATAATCAGTAGTAGTAATAACATACTTGTGTCCATCTAAAGAATTAGGGTTTATTACCCTTACAAATTCCAAACCCCATTGAGCAAAAGGTTTGTCAATTAAAACTGGCTTCAATGGTATAACTTCTTTTGGTTATTTTATGTTAAAAATCTGACATTGATGAAATTATCTAACATGCTTATGTGCATCCTTGAATATGGTGAGCTAATAATATCCTTCCCTTAGGAATTTATGAGCTATCATTTTCCCAGAGGGGTGTCCACCCCCAAGTTACTCATGAAAAGTACTTAAGATTTCAATTGCATTTTCTTTTGAAACACATTTCAAGTATATTCCTTCATAGTCTTTTCTATAAATTATCTAATCCTTGATCAAGAAATGAGTTGATTTGAGCCTCAAAGATCTTCTTTGTTCTCTGCTCAATCCTATAAGATAAGAACCATTGATCAGTAAATGAATAATTGCATCATACCAATCATTTGATTAAAAACATTTTTGGTCCACCTACATGATGTTAAAACTAGGATTAGTGTTAGAAATCAATTGAATCAATCCTTGACACCTTACCAATTTAGTAGTTTTCATCTCAAGATCATAATCTTGGAATATAGACATCCACTTTACCTATTTTCTCTCCTAAATCACATTGACTTAACATAATCTTGGTAGAAGAATCTGGTAATATAACATGCACTTTATTCCCCAGAATATAATGTCTAAACTTTTTAATTGCCTTAACCAAATCAAATGTTTGATTATCAATTAGATAATAATTTAACTCAACATTATTAAAGTTTTTACTCATAAATACAATTGGATGATCATATTTATATATTTTTGAGTTAAAACAATTGTTATAGTATGTTTAGAAGAAAAAGAATAGAGATGAAAATCTTTTGTAAAATCAAGGCTTATCAGCACAAGTGCCTGTCTTATTAATTATTTAATATCCTTGAAGGAATTATTTATTTATTCATTCCATATGACCTTTGCATCCTTATTTAGCATATCATTTAAGGGTTTCAAATTCCTTGCAAAACCATAAATGAATTTTCTTATAAAATTTATTTTCCCAAATAAAGACTTGAATTATTTTCTAATGTTTGGGGGTTTTATCTTATATATGGCATTAAATCTATCAAGATATATAGAAATCCCAACTTTGGTTATAACATGTCCTAGTAATTTCCCTTCAATTAAACAAAAAATTATTTTCTTAGGATTAATAGAAATTTCATACATTCTACAATGTTCAAATACTTATTATAAATACATTATGTGATCTTCCCTATTTTTGGAAAACATAGTGAGATCATCCATATATATAATAATACATTTACCTATGAGACCTTGAAAGTCATGGTCCATATCTCTCTTAAAAGTAGCTCCTAAATTGATGAGTCTAAAAGGCATCCTCTTGTAAGCAAAAGTGCCCCAATTTGTTGTGAATGCAACCTTCATTATATCTTCCTTGTTAACAAGTACTTGATTATAACCTAAAATACCATATAAGAAAGATATCATAGCAGAACTGCTAAAAATTTAAATTAATTGGTCAAGGGATGGTAAAGGATAATTATCCTTTTTAGAAGATTTTTTAAAGTTTATAAAACCTATGCATAATCTTATCTCTCCATTTTTATTTTTAACTAGTACTAAGTTAGTTACCCATGTAAAATGTCTCATTGGAAAAACTATTTTTGTATCTAATATCTTTTTGACATCTTTATAGATCAATGGTTTTAAAATAGGATTAACTGGTCTTTGTTTCTACCTGAATGGTTTATAATATTATTTCAATGGAATGGTATGGGTAATAAATCAAGGATCAAATATATTCAAGTATTCATAAGAAAATGCTATAACATCCTTATATCTAGTCAGCAAGTCTTTAGATTTTATAGCTTCTTCATTTGTGCATGTTATACCAATGTTTACTAGCTGAGGTTGACCTTGAGTTGATAGGTCAATGACATTATAATCTTCCCTATCCACTTTGGGAACTTTAACAGTTTCAACTAGCTTATGTTTATCAAACAGTCTTTCTAAGGCAATCATGCCCTTGGAAATCTTGTTTTCATTTAATTGCACTACCTTGTCATTAATCTTATTTTCATCAGGAGAATTCTCATTGACCTTATCAATGATATGAGACTCAAATACTCCTAATTTGTTAATGAATTCTATGAAGTGCTTATCATCACTAAATACTTGTAAATGATTGATGTTTTTAGGAACTAAGGGAAATGGAACAAATTCAATACTAAGGTTTCCTAATTTTAAATCTTGATTTGACATAAGGTTGGATGTAGTTAAAGATAGTTCATCAAAAAATTGGTTTTTTATTTTATGGATTGAAATAATATTAAAATCATCAAAATACTCAATCAAGTCCCATACTCTAAACTTGTATTTCTTTAGATAAGATAATTTTCACTGGTACTTACTTCTAACTTGATTGACTACTAACTCAGAAGCACCATTTACTAGTAGTTATTTAACCTTGTGTTTACTATAAAATTGTAATCTTAAGATCAATGCTTCATCCTATGACAAATTATTAGTGCAAGGAAATTGAAAATTATAATAAGCATTAGTTTTTTTCATAATGGGATTGATTAGAATAATTCTTACTCTAGATCCAGGTTTACATCGAGCACCATCAACATATAACTTATAAAGTCCAGGCATAATATCAGAGTCCTTAGAGTTACATGCCTAATAAGTGTCAAGAGTATAAACCCCTAAATCAAATTTAATCATGTTGACCTTTTCATTTTCTGCATTTTACTCAGTGATCATGTGCTTCATCTTTGGTTTCCTTTAAATCCAAATTTGATTAAGAGCTCCTCTCCATGGCAGTCACATGTGAGAGAAGTCACTTGACATGTATCCATTAAAATATTTGGTCTAATCCTTGCTAATAAACATTCCATAAGCATCTAGAATGTCCACAAATTGAATATCTACTAATTGTTACAATCTTGGCTCTAAAGCAGGATGCATATGCCAATTAAACAATTCACCAATTACTTTAACTCTAGATTTGTCTAATTGAGTTACTACTCTATCATACTCAATAGGAGTTAAACTAAGGTTTTCACAAATAACTTTTGGCGTGATATTTACAGAGGCACTTGAGTCTAACAAATAATTATACAAGTTTTTACCAAAAAATCTAATTGTTAGTAAGAAATGTGGAACCCTTACTTTATTATTGTACATCACTACATTAGCATTTACGATTTCTTTTGATTTACCAAGTTTTTGGTTAAAGATTCTAGCAACAAGTCCTTTTATTCAGTTATTTTAGTCAATTAATGTAAAGTGATGTTAGATTTAATATTCTTCATATCCTCAACTATATTATATCCACTCCTAGTAGAAGAACTAGATGCATCAACATTATTTCTAGTGTTACTTCCCTTTTGAAGGTTCTAGATTATTGTCTGTTGTGGGATCAAGAGGAGTATCAAAGTTGTTTGGTGGAGTTGAACTTATAAATAGTTGTTTTTATTCTCTATTCCTCAATGGATAAGTAATATTTAGATACTATCAAAAACCATGAATATCCTCTAGAGTATCCTTAGGTTCATTCTCATCTTGGAATGGGAAATCAAAAGTTTCCACCATCAGAGTTGTGTCTAAATATTTAGATGTCTTTCAAGAACTAGATGTACCTATAACATTATATTTATTAGGTACACCTTAAAATGTGTTTAATTCATATTGAAATAATTAAAAAGCATTAAAAATTTCTAGATAATCTAATTTAGCATGTTTTGAAGTATTATTAAATCTGTAATAATCTACTAAAGCTGCATCATAAATGTTCATTTTAGGAATGTTCTTATTTGTAGATGACTCATTGTTACTATTATTGTTACTATTTTGAAATATATTTTTAGTTCTATTTAACCTTTGATAAGAATAATTTCTATTAGGATTTTCCCCAACATTACCTAATTGTTTTTGCAACTGAAGAAAATTATTGCTTAGTTACTGAACCATTTTCAATATGGAGTCATTCTCATTCTTAGGTGCCTCTAAATTGTGAACTTGAATATGATTTAACTATTTTAGGAGTAATGGATTTTTATTCCTAATTTAGCTAAGGGTTTGGATTAATAAATTATTAAAGAATATTAAAATAATAAAAGTCCTAATTTATATAATTTATCTATCTTTTTTACCTTTCTAAAAATAACAATAAATAAGGAGAAAATATAACTTATCTAGAAATAGGTTGAGATGGTTGATATAGGGTCTGAAACTAGCTATGTAGGACTAGCATAGTATCATAAATTAGGATCTATATTTCATTTGGTGAATGGATAGGATTGCCAAAAATAGGACACTTCAAAGTTTGAACTATTATCCACTTTTGCTACTATTATCTAAACTAGTCACAAAGACCTAAAACTTTCTAGGTTTTTACATTGTGTCAGTATGAGCCTATCTATGAAATTTTGAGTGTTGAATATCAAAAAATATTTCTATAGAGATTATTTAATATTCAAACCCTAAACCTCCATCATGCTTGATAAAATAGGATTTAAATTATTTATAAAAATGGGGGGGGGGGTTATTGTGTAATATGAATTGAACGCGTAATCCACACCCCTTGTGTGGGAACATTACCTACATACCAATAATTTAAAGAGGGATCAAGCCATATGTAATTCTCCCACATAATGTGGTTTGTAAAATAGTGTGATATAAATTCAAAAATTCCAAATGGAGAGTGTTTGAGGTGATTAGAGACTGGTATGATGTTTTTAGTATATTTGTAGCTGTGTTAGATGACCGTATGCAAAGAATAGGGAAGTTTGCCTTAGTGATTTGTTTATATTGTTTATTGCTTTATAATATTTATCATGTCCTTTTGTAAATGAAATTTGAATGGGATTTTATAGCTAACCATTAGTCATGGGTTAGATGTATTCATGATAGTCCGATATAATGAAGGATAGGAATCAAATGAAAATGACCATTAGGGATCAAAATGTGAATGTATAGAAGCATTGAAAATGGGACTCCCTAGGGATTGATGCTATAGTCCAAGTATGGTGATCCTATCATATAGGCTTGAGATTTGGGGGGATAGGATTGGCTTAGGAAACAAATCCTAAGAATGAGAAAATAGGTGTCTATAAGGGTCACAAGAGTATGCAAGAAGGACCTATGGATAGGGTGTCACAAGCCACACTAAAACTATCAATTTGGACATTTTATATGACTATATTTTCCCCCTCTTTATTATAGTGATACAACAAATAAAAATACTAGGATAAAGGAAAAGTAGAAAGTGTACCTAAACTTACCTATAAAGGTAAAGCCCATGAAGATGTTTGATGTTGAGTGTGTATAGAGAGAGCACATTATGAAGTGTAAATATACAAGAGAAAAGAAAGAGTAGATTAGTTCTTACTAGACATGCTATGTATAAAATAAGAATGTATAAAATTTGTGTAAGAGAGAGAGGAAGAGAAAGGAATTAATACACCTTATTGGGTATACAAACCAATAGAAAATTTGTTGTGATGATAAGTGATGTTGAGTGATGTTGGGTATGTACTATACCAAGATTAATATTATGAATAGAGCTAAGTTCTCAATTCCCAAAGAGTGCTTCAATAATATAAAGGTTGGCCCTTTGGATCCATCATCACCCACTAGATGAAGCTATGTGATCATGCATGTGTTAATCGATGTTTGGACTGTGTGTCCAATCCCTCTAAGTAGGTGGATTAAGAATACAAAGACTAGCTAATCCTTTGGATCTATTATTACCCCTTAAGTGAAGCTATTAATTGATACTAATATGTTTGTTTATCATATGAGATGGATCTTAAATCCCATGAATGCTCTATAATCTAATAATGTGGTTTGGATAATTGAATGTGTACTAAGAACTAGGCCAATCTTAGCCACCCCAAAAGGTGGAGATTAGGTTTATATGAAAACCACTCTAGAAATAAGAACTAAGCTTATATGAAAGCCACTTCAAAATGATGCCAACCACTTATAGATGGAATAAGGCACATAACTATTGATAATACCTAGGTAATGCACTAAACTTAAAAATAAAAGAAGGAAAATGTGTTGTGCACATTGCCCCTAATCACTGGTGTCTATAATATGGATTTTGATCTATAAGTTGTACCAACTACCCAATGTAAAACTATAAGTGAGAGCCATCATTCCATGTATGATGCCCCCTATATCTGATTAGTCTAAGAAAAATTGTACTAAAACTACCCAATCTAAACTGAACTATAGCTAACAAAATTTTAACTAATCTTACCTCTCTATCTGTTTCTAGAAAATTTGGGTTTTTTTTTGTTTGGATAGGAGCACCAAAAGTAGGACACTTTTTTTTCTAACATTATAGTCCAAGTATGGAACTCTTATCCTTTGCTATTTTTGATCACTATTCTAAATTTATCACCATTTTCTTGGTTTGTTCTGCTTGGTTTAGGTTCTGGTTATTGTTATGAGTGTTCTAAAAACTAATTTTTTAATCGATAGAAGGCTTTGATCTTTATGAAAAAAACCCTATTTGTTGTCCCCTCTTCTGAGGGTAGGAATGAAGAACCTAAAATGACTAATATTAGAATAAAGATCCCTTCAAGTGTGTTATGCTATGAAGTACATGATGTAACAATGATAATAAAATAAATGTCTCAAGATATAGCATAGTTTGTATTAGAGATGGTTAGATCAAAAGGGATATACCTAGAAGATAGATGTAACAATGTAATATCATGTGAAATATATTGAATTGAAATTATAAATATTAGTTGTTAGTTGTTTAGTTTTCAAGGAGGGATAGAGCATGATGTTCATCATGGCATCTAATAAAGTAAGATAATGCATGATATGGATCATGGCATTGCAAACAACTAAGAAGAAAACAAGTAAAAATCTTACAAGGCAAGAAGTAAGAAGCATACAAAAGTATCCAAAGGGCCAAGAAAACAAGGGACATGGATACATGCCACTCAAACTAGAAATAAATAATACATGGCATGTTCAAATGCCCACATACACATGTAATTGAAAACAAGAATGGTTGGCATGAGGGCCACAAGCACATAAAAGAGTATAAGCAAAGGACATTTGGAAAATGTCCTAAGGCACACATAAAATACAAAACAAGAACTAAGAAATTAAATCAAATCTAGCTATATAAAGCAAGAAAGGAAGGTATGTAAATGCTAGAAATAATATCACATCTAATTAATCAGAGCAAAAAATGAAAGTATGAAAAATATGGATTACAAGATTAGGTAGATGATAAGAAATACACAAGTGATATATACTAGTGAGTGTCAATAGAATAATCTATCTAAGATAGTAAATAATGTACATCAATATGATAACTAGAGTGTGTGGTGTAAGAATGACATAACCTAGATGGTGTAGTCATGTAGAATATCCCTTGGTGGGTAGATATGCCAATGTATGTCTCAAATGTAGAAGTAGGATGCCCCCTCAATGGGTATAGTGAAGTAATCAAGGATCTAGGTATCACTGCACACACTCAAAGAAGATCAAGTGAAGCATGGTAATGTAGATAAATTGATAAACAATAGCATAGAATAACAAAATGTAAGTCTAGCATAGCAAGATAAATGTAAATCATGGATAATGCATACAATTGAAATGTTTTTCGTATTTTGAGTTACTTGAATGTTTTTGATTTTTTAAATAATCTATGTATAATCAACCATAAGGAAATTATGTACAAGATATTGAAAATAGACTATGTATAAGAACTATGTATAATTAAATGAGTAAATTATGTCCACAATGATGTAAAAGACTAAGCTGGAGGGGGTAAAGGGCTCAAGGATGGAGCCCATTGGGGAAGGAGATGGAGGAATGGATCACATCCATCATCAAATATGTCAATATCCTCATCATAAGTGATATCATATGCCATAGGATCTATATACATGGTAGTTATCTTCTCAAATGTCAATAAGATCTATGCTCTTTACATAGTCAAAGATTTATCACTCATAGGGGTGTCATCCTACTGAAGGCAAATTGAGAGTGGATTTAGTGGTGAAGATGTTAGTTCATCTTTGGGACATTTAACTCTAGTAACGGATGGCCTTGGTGAAAGTGGTGGAGCTAGTGTTGATGGTGATATAATTTGAATAGTACCCTAAACTTGGAGTTTATCCAATATCTGCTATAAAGCCATACATGAGTCTGTGTCATGGCCTATGATTTAATGAAAGAGATAAAATGGGTGACCATCCTATCATGATAAATTTTTAATAGATCTATCTCATACTATAGGTAATGTGATTAATCCATGATCAAGTAACATCTATAGCATAATCTATGGTTGATCTTGTGTGCTACCTACCTGAATCTAAATGACTAGCTCAATATCCATAGTGGTAACCATGTGAAATATATGTGCCAAGTAATTTTTCTATGGCTTAAAATGTGTAGTATATCTTGAGAGTGTAGTGAAAAATTCTAAGAGTGATATAGGATGTGTGATGAGGTCTAGAGTCATCTTAGTACTTTCCTGGGCTAACTAATGTAAAGATCAATCTACACAAATAGTCATGTATGAGTGTGGGTGTTGTATCATCATTTGAAGTATCTTGGGAATTTGTATCAACATCATGCACATATGGTAACTCAAAATTTACCACAAGGGGTAATTGTGATATGGGATTCTCATCAACTATAATAGTAGAAGATGGTGGTGCAATAAGAGTATCTATAACTAATGGAGTAACTATAACTACCTAAGGAATTACATCTATAAAATTAATTAGGGCTATTATAACTACTTTTACTGATTGCATAATTATAATAGGCATAGGAATTTTGATTGTTGGAGTAGCTTAAATGACTGAAGTTGATATAACTAGTTGAGTATTTAGAGCTGAGGGAATAATTACAAGTGGAAGAGTGTGAGATGTGCTAGTCTATTATATCTCATATGTATGTATCTAGTCAAGATAAATATTATGAGGTGGTGCATGAACTATTATATGAGGTGTCCCATCTAGCAAAATGGTCAAATATGATTGTATAATTCTATAATATTTGAATGGCTAGTTGTCTACAAGGCATGTGTATAGGTATCCTTCATGGAGAAAAATTAACACATCGATGAGGAGTAGAAATAACTACCCCTATAACATGTATCCAAGGTCAATCAAGTAAAATATTATAATGAAGAGGACCTAACATGACCTGGAACTATGTAGAGAGGGTTTTGGGGCCTACCATGATATCTAAAGTAATAGTGCCTAATTTTTATTGTGGTATATCATCAAACCATATAATGTTCTTATATTACTTTTTCATGGATGCCATATCTATGCCCATGGTCTGTAAAAATTTAATATTACATATATTAAATCTAGAACCACTATTAACTAGAATTCTCTTAACTATGTTGGTTTTGACTTGAGCTTGTATGAACAGTGGTAAATTTTGATCAATAAATATCAGAGAAGGCATGTCCTCATGATCAAAAGAAATAACATATTATATAGTTTTTAATATGTTGACCATTGATGCATAATAATAAGGTTCTAAATTGATAGGCATAGAAGTCTAAGTGAGTGCCTAATAAAGAATGTCCTTGAACACATTTGATTTTTGGATCAGTTCTAACATAGAAAGCTTAGCTAGTATGTTTTTCAATTAATCAACAATATCATATGCCCTATGTAGATATACCTATATAGGTGGGTTGGGCCTAGGATAGGAAGGAATAAGAGGGTTATTAGGTTCCTAACTAGGTGGGTGAGGCATGGTAGCACATCGAGTAACAACTCTAACTACATTATCTACTAGCTATATATGACTATTAGTAGTTATGGGAGGAGAGAATAGATAATCGATAGGTTGAGGTGGTGGAGGGATAAAGATGTCAATTGGGATTTTTGGCGATGGGTAGTGACCTAGGGAAGAGTAAAATGGACCATGCAACATGACTTAGCATGGGATAGAGGCTTTAAGGGAGGTGAGGTAAGAGGTATCTTAACATGTTTATCAATGAATGTGATAATATCATCCCATAATATAAAAATTAAGAATGAATAGAAAATAATGAAGCTTTGCATTAACATATGGTAAACTTCATCATTCATATACATGATAGGACCAAATATGAACTCCTTATTATTTTAATGAAATTTTATGAAATGAGTAAGATCCATTTGTAATGTTTTGTAAAATCTATAAGTTAATACCTCAAGAAGCAAAGGGACCTAGTAAATTCAACAAGGGTTTGAAAGAAATAATTTTTATAAATACTATGGTAAATTTTAAAGATTAAATGTGAAATTTTGATTTAAATATGTGGGAAAAAATTTGAAAAATATTGGAAAAATCAATAAGGAATTTTCCCTAGGGTTTGTAGGGTTTTTGTGTGCAAACAAAGTAAGTCAGGTTCACCAAATGATTTAATTATTTTGAGAATAATGAAGTTTTATTCCTAATTTAGCTAAGGGTTTATATAATTAAATCAATAAAAAATATTTCAATAATTATAGTCCTAATTTTTATAATTTATATATCATTTTTACCTTTCTAAAAATAACAATAAATAAGGAAAAAATATAACTTATCTAAAAAAAGGTTGAGATGGTTGATACAAGGTCTAAAACTAGCTGTGCAAGACTAGGACAATGTCACAAATCAGGATCTATATTTCATTGGATGAAAGGATAGGACCACTAAAAATATGACACTTTAAGGTCTAATGTTATTATCCACTTCTACTGCTATTGTCCAAACTAGTCACAGAGACTTAAAACTTTCTAGGTTTTTATGTTGTACTAGTATGAGCCTACCTATGAAATCTTGAGTTTTGAATGTCAATGAATCTCACTATAGATATGATTTAATCTTCAAACCCTAACCATCCATCATGCTTGATAAAACAAGATTTGAATCATTTAGAAAAATGGGGGGTTAGTGTGTAATATACACTAAACATCTAATCCACATCCCTTGTGTGGGCACATTGCCTATATACCAATACTCCAAAAAGGGATCGAGACATATGTAGTTCTCTCACCTAATTTTCTTTATGCAATAGTGTGATGAAAATTTAAAAATTTAAAATCAAGAGTGCTTAAGGTAGATAGGGACTGGTATGATGGTTTGAGTATGTTTGTAGATGTGTTGGGTGATGATATATAGAGAATAAGGAAGCTTGCCTTAGTGCTTTGTTTTTATTCTTTCTTGCTTTGTAATATTTTTCACCTCATTTTGTAAATGAACTTTGAATGGGATTTTATAGGGAACCATTAGTCATGGTTTATATTTATTTATGCTAGGTTGACATAATGAAGGATAGGAATCAGATGAAAATAACTGTTGAGGCTCAAAGTATGAATGGATAAGCGTACCAAAAATGGGACACCCTAAGGTCTGACACTATAATCCAAGTATGGTGATCTTGTCATATTGGATTAAGACCTAGGGGATAGGATTATCTTAGGAAATAGAGCTTGGTTGAGCTAGAATTAGGGTTTGAAAGGTTTTAGATGACTAACAATGAGCATAAAGGGGTCTAGAAGGGTCACAAAAGCATGCAAGAAATACCTATGGATAGGGTGTCACAAGCCACACTCAAAATACCAATTTAGATATTTTATATGACTACAAAGTACTACTACTAGCTATTGGTAGCATAGTTCTTTGATCATGTGGATGAGATCCACTCATAGCATTATTTAAGAATCTTAGGTTTTGACTAGGATGAGAATGACTCAAAGGTAATTGGTTGAAAACTAGAGTTTGATTCAAAGTAGCCATGCTCTAATTAGCATTTGGAATGATATTCAACATAGGAAAATTAGGATTGATGTTAGGAATAACATATGCTAATTAACCTTGTGGTTGCTTTTGATCACTAATTTTCATAGTTTCAACATAGGCCAAGTCTAATGTTTTTATAACTCCAACATATATTTTTAGAAACATATAAGTCATTATATATAAAGCATTCTTATAAATATCTAAATCTAAATCTTCTTTAAGCCTATATGGAGCTATACTTCTGCTAAACATTTTTGGAATCTAGCATTAAAATCTCTAATGGTTTCACTTGAATCTCTCTTCACTGTAGTGAATAATTGATAAAGGACACAAGGACTGATGACCTTTCCAAACTAATCAATGAAGATATTGTTGAAATCATTCTAGCTGACAATACAATTTTAAATAAGATTAAGAAAATAATCATATGTTTCATCTCAAAATATAAAAGGAAATAATTTGCAAGTAACATCTCCATGAATAAAATTTAATAATCTTAAAGCATCCTTAAAGGACTTGATATGTTCTCCAGTAGTAACCACACCTACAAGATTGAAATAAGATAAATATTTATTACTATTTCTAGGTAAGTCATGTACCTAACTATGCACATTTATATAAGATCCACCTAACCAAGCCATACCTTGATGAAGATTGAATACAAGAACACCATGAACAAGTGATGTAGGTTGGGATTTAGAAACCCTGTGTTTACCTTTATCTGCTCTTGCTTTCCTATGATCTCCAAAGAAAGAAGAAGTAACCTTGTCTTAGACCATGACCTAGTTCTTATTCTTGGTAGTTCTAGCTTGTAAACTCTAAATCTTGTTCAAAATATGACGTTTAAACCTTATCTTTACAAACAAAAATGATCTTTAAGAAAATTTCTTAAGTGACCTTTACAAATAATAGTGTAATTCTTACAAATTTTGAGCAAACATTGTAAATAACAATTCAATTCTTTCAAATAACGGCTATCTTTAACTGAATTAGCTTAAAGATACCTCCAAACTTGTGAATATCAATGATATTTATAGTTCTACTTTCAAATAAACTTAAATTTGTAAAGAATCAATCAATATTTGAGAAAAATTTCTATTACTAACCTAAAAGATGTTAGATTCATAAAACTTTAGCTACCTTTGTAACAATTTCTCATAAATCTTAAAAAAATAGCTATCTATAAATAAATAAGCCTTTAGACTAGTTTAAAACCATGAATAATAGTGATATTTACACAATGAATTTAAGAATAACACAATTCTACAAAGGATCAACTGATCTTCGAAAAAAATTCACTAAAATTAGCTAAGATACTTCAAATTTACAAATATTAGCTCAAGAGGCCCTCCTTCTAGCACCAATGAAATTACCTATTGATGCATGTTAGTGTATCATAGGGTTCACATAGTGTTTAAAAATCTTCTCATTTCTATATTGAAAGAATCTATTGCATGAGTTGATATTTTTGATCTTCTTATGATTTGTGGTGGAGTAGTGGCCAAGCTAAATGATTGTTTCAAAAAAATGATAATGCAAATGGCTATTGGGAGTGACCATAGTCCTAGTTTTATGAAGATGAAAGTAATTTGAATTAAGTCTAATGAATTGTGATAAAAACCTAAAGTATAAAACCTAATCTATCATGAATATTTATAATGAAAACTAAACTATAGTGATTTGATCAAAGAAAAGAGTAAAAAGGAAGGGTAGGTAGAAAGAAGGATGTGTCTGATCTTTTATCTAGAAATCCTGACAAAGCTTAAATTTCATCAAAGACATGCATTAAAACCAACATATGACACGAAATTTCCAAAATCATATATCCTATCAAATACCAAGAAAATGTCTAAAGAAATTTGAAAAAATTCAAATAAGAACTCAAATTCACTTTAAAGATTTACTTCCAAAATAAAATTACATTAACACATCTTCAAGAAAAGCAATTAAAATGGAATTAATATAAAATATTTCAATTAAACTAGCATAAGCTCAAATGTACAAATCTACATTCACATATATGCATCTATAATTCATATAATCAATTCAAATATAAACATCAAACCAGATACTTGAGGAGGTAGCCATGATAACAAACACACAAATAAATACAAAACAATATTTACAAAATTCCCTTGCTTACATTACTTGCTCCAAATTTACAAATACTTTCTTCTCTAAAAAAATTCCTCCTCTTTTACAAATGACAATACCCCTTTTATAGGAAACCTATGAGGTATGTCAGTCAATCATATCAAATGAGAATTAGCCAAGTGTCAAAGGTAGTTATCCTTCTATAAATTTCTAGAATTAATGACACATGTCAAGTGGACTAACCTACAAGCCATGTACATTACAAATTGCACGTGCTTATAAAAAATAGAATATTCTTTCAAAATTATTTTTATACAAACTAATATACTAAGTCAACTCAATTGACTTTGAGATGCCCCTTGAAGTTATAGCCTATTGGTTTTACTCCAAGATATTCATAGCCTTATCATGTTGCTCACCAATTAACCTGAGGTTAATAATTGGCTCCATGAACAATTTCTCTTCTTGCCTTGATAACTTTTTAAAGCCTTTATTAGCTTTGACCAAGGATTCCTTAATGCTTCTATTATTGCCAAATTTCTCTTCTACTGACAAAACCATATCTAAGATGTGTCAGTTATCTATCCCTATAGTTCCTTGGATTTTATTTTTTACTTCCTAGATGAATTGAGAAGCCATATGTTTAAAATATTCATCGGTTATCATGCCAGTAAGACTAAGGATGGTTGTATCCTTGATCAAACCTCCTAGTGTGTGCACCATTCTATTCTCTAATTATTTTAAGTCATTAGAAATATCTTCCATGTCTTTTGACCATTTACTTATATCCTTGATCTTCTCCATTAAGATAATCATAGCCTTATTCAAATGTTATAGGCTAACTATTTTAAATTTAGGAGTCTATCCTTTTGCAAATATCATGATCAATTATTTTATCTTCTTATCTAAATTTTGCTATTAATTGACTTTCTTCACAGCCATGGAATGTTGTTTATTTATCACATATAACTTAGACCTTATAGTTTTTAAGGAACTGAATGTATAATATATAATTTCTTCAAACTTATTAACTATATGCCCTATAAATGATAGAATAGACTACTCTTCCAAGTTCTTCTTCTCTTACTTTATCCCTTTGATGGTAGCTTGTAGCATTTTTACTTGAGATTGAGCTAGTTCAAGAATATCTTCTTCAAATGTAGGGGCTTCCCTTGCTCTTTCTCCCTTGTTATGAGTTAAATGAGTCAAAAGCTCCACCTTTTGATTCACAACCTCTTCACCACCTTCCATGACTAGTATCTTGATGACACTTTATAAAGCTATAGTATCTAGATCAAATATTACTCTAACTATAGATTGGGTCACATGTGGGACTGGGACCTCTACTTATGGTTGGAATTTTGATCGACTTAGAGTATCCAATCTCTTTTCTTCTTCTTCTTGCAAGGAAATGATCCATGGTTTCAACTCCTATTGCATAGGTATGCCTATAGTCTTCACCATATCCCATAGATGATAAGTGGGTAGATTTTCCAACCTTGGTTCATAAATGAATCATTTAGAAATAGGTGGCCCATATATGATGTTCTCTTTAGTAAATAAATTAGCATTAACTAAATTTAGTGTGATGGCCACTTTAGGTTTCTTAGCTTTTGAGACAATGGCAGTCTCATCTTTTCTTTTAGGAGTGTCAATGGCTATTAAGTCTAGTGCTTTCTCCTTTCCCTATTTCTCTTTGGTTTCCTCAACCTTTGCATCTTCTACCTCTAAATCTATCTTATATGTCATATATAACATCCTTAATACATCTTTAATAGACTCATGAGGATATGGAGCTATCATATGAACCTCCTATTGAGGTTAATTTTGCTTTATTGTCCTAGATGATTAAGGAGTTGAGGAGATAGAATAAATTTCACATGGCTATATCTCTTCTAGTTTATCCTCTATTTGAACTTTTACTAGGATATCTATTGGTGGAAGCCTAGAAAAACCAACATTTATCAAATAATATTGCCTAGGGCCTAACTATCATGTATCTTCAATTTTATGGTCTTTATTAAATCTTGATGCAGGATTTATGTTGTGTTCCTTTAATCTCTTAGAAACTTCACATTAGGAAGATGCCTTATTTTATATGAAGTATGTTGGGAGATTGGTGGCAGTGATGTGTTTTCATTGATGTCAAGTGGCATTGGTGCTAAAAAAGTGGTTTAAGAGTACTCTTAGTCTAATATGCATGAATATTAGAGAGAGAGAGCATTTTATATGTTCTTGGTATGATCCTATTAGGATAAGTCTTCTCATATGGTCTTCAGGTGGAGTGCAAGTCATCCTATGCTTGGTGGGCTTGATCATGTATGGTTGCAATGGAGGTAAGTATTATATGAATTGTATATTATCAGTAGGTGATTATAGTGATTGTATTAAGTGAATTGAAGATATATAAGGTGTTATGAGCTCATTGGATAAGTTTCCAAGTACCTTCAAGATAAAAGTTGGCCTAGTGGTTCTAGGCCTAATAGGCAAGGTAGACTAATGATGTCCTTGTGAGTAGTCATGAAGAGATTTAAGTTAGTATAGATCATGTAAGCATGGTTTATGGTATCAAATAGTTGGTCAAATGTGTTGACCAAGTTTCAGGCCTTGGGGAGGAAGAGAAATCAAGTTAGTACATTGGGATGTATTTTGTGCATGTAAAATAGAGGTTTCCTAGCCCAAGAAGAAGTTTGTGATATTCATTGGCATGTGTAGAATTTACATGGGGATATGAGCCTTTTGGGAGAGGTGGAACATGGAAATAATAATCCTTTCTAAGTATTTTATAGTGGATTTAGGGATAAAGCTTTATAAACATTCATTAAGAATGTAAACTAGTCAAAACCCTTTATAAACCCTCATAATGGAGTGATTAGAAAGAACTTGATAGAAAGGAACAATAATGGATTGGTTGACCAAGTTTTAATATTGGAAGGTATAGAGTATTATTTTAGGAATCTCCAAGTGGTAGTGGTGTGTTAGGGTAATGAGCAGAAGGTACAAAAATATGCTTTTTTCTAAATATTTTAGTGATATAATTAAAGTTGACTGAGTCAACACATAAGAGTTATTGGAGCTTGAATACTAAGAATTGTTCTTGAAGTTCATAGAGTTTTTTTGGAAAGAAATAGTCACTGTGTTAATTATCTAAGTCAATCAAGTTTACTAGTAATCTACCAGATAGTGAAAATAGAGACAAAAAGCCACTATGAGTGAGAATCCATTTAGGGATGGTGTGTAAGTGAGCAGGGATGAATCCAATGGTTTGGGTTATTTTTTCAATACCTATGCCTTATGTTACCTTGATTTGTATGTGATGTTTATGACCATACATAGGCAAGAATGTGCTTTCAAAGTGGCTTATCTGAGTAGTGAAGACTGTGATATAATGATCTAAAGAATTAGTCTATTAGACAAATGGATGCTACTAGAACAAGAAAACTATATAATTGAGAGTACCTTTGATTAAAAATACCTTTGATTCTCAGATGTTCTTTTACCATGCCATAAGGATCCCATTGTTTATGATCATCAATATGTAGGTTAAAGGACAACATATGCTTTGAGGTAACCTCAATGTGATCTCACTGTCTAAAAATAGTTTTTGCAATTATCATGTTAAAAATATGTAAAATTACCTTCCTTTTTCTCTTAAAAATTTCATCAATCCCATTAAAAAAATGGTAGGCTATTTCTTGTTCTACTAATTTATCTAGTACATGAACTGGTAGTTTGAGAGGAGCAATTTGGTTTCCTTCAATCCTTATAACTGTACAATTCAGATAAAACCATATGTTTCCTATTGTTTCAATATAATTCTTGATTAAAGGGCTTACTCTCATCATAGGAATACCACCAATGGATTCACTCAATTTAGGGTAAACACAATCACAAATGAACCAGATGTGGTCTCTATACTTGTAAATGTGGAGTTTGGAATAGTATTGGGAGATAGTCTGGGTACCATTTGGTGACCATTCTCTTTTATTGGGGATCTTAATGGTTATACACATGGTATCTAATAGATAGGAAATCATGTATAATTTATTCATCTTCTTATTCTTGATTATATATATTTGTCTACTTAGGGAAATATTAATTATTTCACCTAATGGAGGAATTAACACTTCTTCAATGATGAAGTATACCATAGGGACCCACATTGGTTCAACATGTTCTATATGTTCACATCCATATAACATATTCAACATTGTCATCACCATCATAACTTTAGGTCTAAATTGGCTCATAGGGATGTTCTTTGAAGGATCCATAATGACTTGGTTACCTAATTCTAATGATTTTACCAAAATGTCCATCATATTGTGCTTTTTATCCCATGAATTAATAGAGGTTAGGTCAATATGGGGTTTAAATAATTTGTGGTAGGTATCAAATTCAATAGGATATATATATATATATATATATATAGTTTTCCTTAGACTATGTTCCTAAATTCCCATACCCTTGTCAATTTTAGTATCTTTGAAAATTAGAGCAAGAACATTGATACAATGTAGTACCTTTAGTTTAGCAAAAACATAGTGTAATCCTATCATCTGAATGGCCATAATATCATTGTATAATCTCTTTTTTGAGAGTATATTTTATTCTTCCTTTATTATAGGATCCTGGTTCTCAATAGTCCAAAATAACTTTGAATAATTATAATCTCCTATGTTCAATGAAGCAGCTACAAACTCTATATCCTTGAACACTCGACCCTATAAATCTAATGATAGGTATAGTTCAACCACATTTTTTGTAGAAAATCCATATGATTCCATGGATTAATCCCAATTTAATTATCATTTTAACAATGATAATCCAACTCTCTCAACAAAACATAATGAATCCAAAGATAATTTAGGACTTTTTGTTTATTCTAGGTCTTTTTGGAGGTTTGTACATAACTTTAATGGTGGAAAGCAAGTTTAAAATTTGTAATTTAGTGACTTAGATTGAATTTAGATCATAAATTTATATATTTCACATGATTGGGTCCATAAGATCTTCAAATATGATCTGTATGCCTATGTGTCATCTCTTTGTCATGTAGCTTATTTATTTTTAAAATGTGATCATTGTCTCTTATACACATGTCATCATCTCATGAAATATTATATCATGATAAAATTCACACCATTTACCTCTTGAGGAGTATTCTAGCCTTGAATTTCATCATGTCCATTGATATTTTATATAGGCTTATGAGATTATGCCACTTGGCATCATCACATGTTTTATGTGTACCTTGCAGTTAGTCTTCATCTAGCTAATGCCCTTATGCCATGTGGTAGATTTTCATGTAATTTGGGATATTTAACTTATTGAATGGATGGTCACCATTGATATTATTTTTTAGGATAAAATTTTTACCATTTATATTTATTTGAGTGATCAAACACACACTGTTGATCTTCTGAATGCATGATCAAGTGTAGACCATTGATCTATTCTTTAAGCATCTAGTTGAACACAAACCATTGACTTGTATCTAATTCACCATGATTATGACACTTTTACTATTTTATTATTTCTCAAGATCCATTGACATTTTGACTCTATGCTCATCTTAGATTTGCTTTTGTAAGATAAAATGCATACCATTGATCTTCATCTTGACTTGTTGACCCCATCCTTCAGTACAGATGGTTGATTGGTATTTATACATTCAAACATGCATCATCCATATTCAATATGAAGATATTTGAATTGATAATTTTGGGTGAACACCCATGTAAAATTGATCTCTTTTATAAGATCCTGATATTTTTCCACTTCATGACACTAAGTGTTTTTGTACCTAAAAATAGTTAAAACAATGAAGTAAGGGTTTGGGATATAAAAAGACATATGATAAAATTTAGACTAAGGTTTTAATGAATAAATTAAATTAGAAATTAGGATAAATTTAAAATAGGAATTAATCAAAAATAAAGTGACTAATGTAACTATATTTTAATAAGGAATTGATAATGTAACTATATTTTAATAAGAACCTTGGATAAAATCTTTAGACTAAGGTTTTAATTGTCATTCGAACATGCATTTAATTAATCAACTGAAGACTAAAAGTTAATCAAAAGGGGGAAATTTATCATTGAGGCATAAAAAATGAATAATTTATCACTCAAATGAATATTTATTGAACCTATAACATGGAAAAACATGAATCAAATGTTATCAATATTAGATGAAGTCAAAAAAAATCTATGTACTAACATGTCAATGTAAGCTAGATCAAACATGATGTTTAATTTATAACACAAATTTGTAGGATATGAATAAGGGTCATCATTTTTTAGAAATGTGGGTATGTTTAACTCAATATAAGGATCATAAAAACCCATTGTAATTTCGTAAAAGTCTTCTCACAAGTGTTCTAAGACTTGTTTTTTATGACTGTGTTTTTGAAACTACAAGCAATTTTCTCTGTATGAGTGAGAATAATGTTCCTGAGTCTTTTTACATAGATTTGAATAATATAATTCAAATTAAGTTATCATAAATATATTAAAATTTAATTTTAATAAATTTTTCTTAATAATAAATTCATATGAAGGTGCGAAAATTCAAAGGTTCTTGACTAGGTTCTTAAGGCCTGTGTGTAGTTCTGAGTAAGCATATGAAGATGATTAGTTTGAGGTATTTTGACCTGTATTATGAAATATAATGAAATTGGTGATGCCATTGAGGTAATTTATTTTATATTAATGTGATTATTTTTGGTTATGTGGCAAATTTGAGTGTATGCTTTAGATTTTCAAGATAGACTTTTTGGTAGCGAGAAGGCCTAATTGTGAGTAGACCTAATTATGTGGTTCAAGAAGTGAAATGAGATAAATGGTGTTGGGGACCTAAGGTGAGATTATCATGGGTTTAATTAAATAATTTATTAAGTGTTTCATTCTTTTTTTTAAAATTTCAAGATGTTCCAATATGGTTAAGGTGAAATGTGTGCCTTGAGAAGGCCTAATTGAATTAGGTCTTTATTAGGCCTAATGGTGGGTTTGATCCTTATGGGTGGTGACCGACCTATTTAGTGGGTGTTTAACCTATTAAAATTATTTTTTTAATATATTCCAAGGGTGATCCAATTATGTATAAGTTATTATCTGACCAAGATGGGTGAGAGCAAGAGTCAAGTATAAAGAGAAGGTCTAACAGACCTAATTTAACTAGTTAGAATATTGAGGACATGAACAAATGATATAAATTTTTGGAAATCAGGTAGAGGGATTAAATACTATAAAATATATGTATTTATCATTTCATTGAGTTTTAATTGGGTTATTATATGTGATGATCAAGGTCATATTACCTAATTCTTCAAAGGAAAGGGCTAGTTGAGTGAGGAGGCCTAATAGGTTGTTTGATAATGATATAAGAGTGAGAAGAGAAAAAAAGGTGGGAATATTGAGTTGAGTGAGAAATAGGTGTCCAAATTTGATAATATTTTCAAGGTAACTAAGTTGGTATTTAGCTACCTAGGGGGTTTATGACTCTTTACAAGTTGGTGCTTACTAAAGGACTGGTTGAGTTGGTGCTTGACTACTGAGGGGTTGGTGCCTCACTAAAATTATGATTCATTAGTTATAAGAGTATATTCAAAGATGTTTATTAGTGGGTTTTATCCACCATGAGGGTTTCCTACATAGATCTTGTGTTCATGTGTTATGTTCCTACTTCATGCTCATATGAATTATTGATTATGGATTGATATATCTCTAGATTTGTTTGAATGATTATTAGATGATATATGTAATTTAAATAAGATTTTTCACACTAATTCACTCCAAAATATTAGTATTTGTTCTTCCAAAACCATAGTGCCTATATATGAGTTTGATAATGATGAGTCCTTTTGTAAATTTTTAGGTCTAAAAGATAATGTTCCATTGGGGGACCATAAAAAAGGTCTATCAATCAAATTGGATCCTGTAGCCTATTTTAGAGAATGGGTGAACACCCTTAGCCAAAAAAAATTAAATAAAACACTAAGGTCCCAAAGGGAAAACTTCTTTGATGAAATTTTAGACTAGGGTAAAAGTAAAGAGAAAGGCCAGTCTTCTAGTGAAAACCTATTTTAGGCACCATTAGATAGTGGTGTTCAACCTTCCTCAAACATAACTTAGGAAACCACCAATGATGAAATTTCTTGTGAGTCTAAGTTTAGTTTTGAATACTATCATGCTTTTAACCAAATAATTCAATATTTTACAATAATGTTTGTCACATGGCCGTACTTATCATTGGGAGATTTTGATTCATCTTGCCTAGGGAAACTTTAAGTGACAGTATAAATAGAGGAATTTGCCATTATAGGCTAATTTAAATCTTTACTAACCATTCTAGAAGACATTTTGACTATTCTTGAGGACACTAAAAATTTCAACATCAGGACTCTATATAATCCAAAATATATCAAATTAGGTGCATCTCTCACTAAAGAGGAACATGAAATATTTCCAACCCTTATGAGGGAATTAGTTGACATATTTACTTGGGCCTACTTCAACATGCCAGGTTTAGAACCTACCTTGGTTATACACCACCTTGTGTAACATATTGATTTAAATCTTATAAAGCATAAACTACACAAAATGCATCCTCACATTGCTATATTAGTAAAGAAAGAGTTGTAAAAACTCTTAGAAATGAGATGTATTTGATCGATCAACTATTTAGATTGGATCTCAAATGTTATACCAATTAGTAAGAATCCATAAGGAATTAGAATTTGCACTAATTTTAGAGTTATAAACAAGGCCTACTCCAAGGATGACTTTAATCTACCAACATTGACATGATTATGGAATCCACAGTTGGGTACAAAAAGCTTTCACTAATGGATGGATTTTTAGGATACAACCATATGTGGATTATGCTAGAAGACCAACATAAAATAATTTTTGACACTAAATGGGGAATTTTTAAAATAAAATTATGCCATTTGGTCTCAAAAATGATAGGGCCATATACCAAAGAGCACCGACCATCATATTTCATGATATGATGCATGACATTATTAAATACTACATCGATGACATATTGGGAAAATCAAATATTAGGGCTGATCATCTAGCATCACTATGAATAATATTTGAGAGAATAAGTGAATACAAAGTTAGACTCAATCCTAATAAGTGTGTTTTTAGAGTTACTCTAGGAAAATTTCTCTTATCCATAAATGAAGATGAATAAGTATTGCAAAAATGAAAATACACACTATTGTTTACAAGGATATAATTATTTTCATCTTTTTATGATTTAAAATAATTAAAATTATGTAATTAGGACTTAATTTAAGAGTGAAATAGAAAAAAAATAGAGAAAAAGAAAGAATTCACCCAACAAGAGTTGATAATGGAGTTCAACTTTTAAGGCCTACAACTTTGGGTCTGCTTGAAAGTGAGGACCATTACATTAATTATAGAAACAAAAGGATTTATAATCAATTTGGAAGTATTTATCTCTTCATCAAGGTCTACTCTCTATCCAAGAAAATTATACACAAGCTCAAGGCATAAATTCTCCAAATAAATCAACACTCTTTATTTTACAATACACAATCTGATCACTAATCTCCTTCAAATGGAAGTTTGTAGGTTTATATATCTTATTACCCATGACTAAGTCAGTTAAAATCCTTATCTTTTTGCCCAAATGGGCAAGGTTCAAAACTCATCAGCATTGGATTTGCATTAATCTTTATCCTTTTATCCCACATTTGGGAAGTGAAATTGACTTTTGGCTTTTATAAGCTCAAGTCTCCACCTTGTAATTATTGACATGCCTTTTATTTTTAAAGGTACTTAACATAGTTGGTGAAGGTTATGTGGCTCGACCCAACTTTACTATTGACATTGACTTAGATTTAGTAGTCTAAGTTGAGAGTATCAATTTATATTATACTATTTATCTTTGAACATTTGATGTAATGCATCTAAGCTCAGCTAAATTAGAATGTTTGGATATGACTCAACACTATTAATTTGAACCTTTGATTCAATAAAACCAAGCCTAGTAGTTAATAACTTAGCTCAACAAGCTGGCTGACTCAACTCATAGTGCAATTAAGTTGGTAATGATGTGGAACTTGAGATCGACACTATGGATTTACAAATGCATAAATAGATATCCCACATGCATGGGGTGGTAAGAAAATAATTTTTTAAATACATATCCAAACATATAGTATAATGAAGAAAGGTGGCAAGGCACACATCCTAAATAAGAATGTGTTAATCCTCACTAAGGGTCCCTAGTGAGAAAATAATGGGGCTCATTCAACTAACTCCATACACTGTTAAAGACAAAAAACTAAACAAACCCAAAAATTTTATATAAACTAACCACCATGTGTCACCTCATTATTGGTCCACTTGGCATGTTAGAATTACACCACTTGTCAACCTATGACACCAATTTTTACAAAACTTTAGCATGCAATAACTTATGCATATGGGCTCAAAATTGGCCTATTTAAATTATATTAGAAAGCTCTCATTGAGCTCTACATTGTGCCAACAATCAAACTAGATTTTTAAGACTTCATTTTTGGAACAAACATGGATCCTCATAGATCAATCCTCCCCATTAGGAGCTGTTAGACCTCCAAAAGTTGATTTTTAATTGGTAATGAGGTGAGGGTATTTTTACCCCACTTTTATAGATTCCATCCATTTTTCCTTGTTTGAGTGCATCCCTTTAAGACCAATATGAAGATACTTAACATCTCCTCTTCATGAGGTCCAACCTGTCTATCAAGAATTATATCTTCCTATAGATCAATTAGATACTCAAGAGTAAAATCATCAACAAAGGAATGGATACACTTTCATCATGATGTATAATCATTGGAGGCTCATACAATTTCAAAATTTCCACATTTATAACTGAATAAATCTACATATAAGATGTCAAATCTAAGTGAAAAGCATTTGTATCAATTTTGTTAGTAATATGGAAAGGACCATACCAAATTGGTTTCAAATTTTTACCTTCACCTTCTTGTAATTCCTTACTAATGTGAAGCCATACCAAATCACCTACAACAAATTGGTGATCAACATGATGTTTGTCATATCTTGCTTTGTACTTTGCTTGACTTTTCTCTAATTGATCACAGATAGTCTAGTGTACTAGTTGTATCTTTTCAATGAATTTATTAGCTTTAATAGTATAATTATGTTTAACAAAAGCTAAATCCTATCCATAACACACATTTAGAGGATATTTAGGCAATTATCCATAACAAACTTCAAATGGAGATTTCATAATAGAATAATGAAGTGCATGGTTATAAGCATGTTGTATGTAACACAACTATTCATCCCATAACTTGGGATGTTTATTGCAATAACCCCTAAGTAAATTTATCATGGTGTGGATCACAAATTTTGTTTGACCATTTTTTTGTGGATGAAATACAACGCTCTTTTTTAATTGAGTGTCCATTAATTCCTACAAAGTTGACCAAAACTTCCCAATTAATTGAGAATCTTGATTAGAAATAATAAAAGTGGACAACCCATGACTAACCCATATATGTTTAAAGAAAAAGTGTGTAGTGCCTTCCCTAATTATTTGTTTAGTGCAAGGGATCAAAACACACATTTTTATAAATATATCCACTACCAAATACAAATAGTCATGTTTTCTTTGTGACATAGGTAAGCCCCCTAAAAGATCCACAAAAATAATTTCCCAAGGGTAGGTAGGAATAGGTAAGGGAGAGAAAAGTCCCAGTTTCTAGTTATTAAAATTGATTGTGGCACAAAGACCACACCCCTTAATGTATTTGGAAATGTATTCCTACATATAAGGCTAGTAATAATACATTTTCAAGTTTTGAACCATTTTACCAACTCCAAAATGACCAAAAATAAGAGAAGTGTGAGCTTCCATAATCATGTGCACCCTCAGTTACATTATTATGTTTAGGACAATTAAAAATTACTAACACTTTTGCAAGATCAATTTTCAATTTACCATGTCCTATAATGTAACCCAAGTAAATCAAAGAGGTTTTATCAAACTCACATTTGAACATTTTAAAATAAAGTTTTTCCTTTTTTAATGCATTCATGAATTTATTAATATAGATCATGTGATCTTCCCAAGACTGAATTAAGATCAAAATATCATCTAAGTAGTTTATAACAAAATCATCAAGGAATGGACTAAAAACATCATTCATCAAATGCATGAATGTAGTCAGTGCATTACATAATTTGAAAGGCATGATAAGCCATTCAAACAATCCCTATTTTATTTTAAAAGAAATTTTACATACATCACCTTCATTAATTATAACTTGGTGATAACCACTTATTAAATCTAACATGGTGAAATAAACAACATTTTTTAACTGATCCAATAAAACATCAATACGAGGAAGAGGGTAATGATTCTTAATAGTAATTTTGTTTAAAGCACAAAATCAACACACATTCACCATGTGCCATCTTTCTTTGGGACCAAAATGATAGGCAAACCAATAGGAGATGAACTTGGATGAATAACACCTCTTTCCAATGGTTCTATTACCTACTTTTTGATTTCCTCATTTTTCACCGCTGATAACCTATACATGCCAATGTTAGGGAGAGGTGAATCCTATAATAATTGAATTTCATGTTGAACTCTCCTTTTATGGGTAACCCCTTGGGATATTGCAACACATCATCATAACTATAAATGATTTTAAATAATTCATTCTTATTCCTAGGGTCATAATTTTCCAAAGCTTGGGAATATTCTTTTTCTTTAGACTTAATCAACATGAGACAAAAAGTCTTGCTTGAATTAACTAGTCTTTTCATTTTCCTTATTGAAACCAAGGGAATATTTATCTTAATGTGATGTGATTTGACTATGTATTCAATTCCATCCTTAACAAGTAAGTACTTATTGTCCTCTTTATAGAATATTTCCTTTTTATCATAAAAATAAGGGCTTCCAAAAATAATCCCACATATGTCCTAAGGGACAACATCCAAATCAGCCT
The DNA here is from genome assembly GCA_037957365.1 of Torreya grandis. Lineage (NCBI taxonomy): Eukaryota > Viridiplantae > Streptophyta > Pinopsida > Cupressales > Taxaceae > Torreya > Torreya grandis. Next base: position 230,557 of record JARHVA010005828.1, on the reverse strand, counting down.
CATCAACAAACTTAGATGTGATTGCAAATATTAATCTAAAGTTTTTTGTTACTTGAATTTTTGCATTGTCACATACCCAACATAGTGGATAAGGCTTCAGATAGGGATTGGTTTGTAAGCCTAACTTTTTAAAAACCTCCTTATAAATCAAAATTTCTTGAGATCCACTATCAAATAGAGTGTCAATTTTTGTATCTTTAGAAACAACTCTAATGTGGACCAATTCATTTATTTTCTTATCAACATGCACATATTTTTGTTTTGAATAAGAAGCAACATATGATGACTTAGTGTTAGAAACTAAAAGAGAAGAATCATTTTTAATCCCATAGCTATAATTTTAGTTTCACTCCCTGAATCTAAACCTAGATCTTGAACCATAACATTAGTTTTCTTTTCTTTATTTTTAAACCTTTTAGGCCTTAACTCAGGATGTAACTTCCAACACTTAAACTCATCATGATTTTTATTTCAATGGTTACAAATTGGTTTTCCTTCTTATTTTTGAATAGTAATAGTGGATTTTTGTTTACTCTTTCCTCAACTTTGCCCTTTTGATTGTTTAACATCAGATTGCTTACTATTAACTTTAGGAAAAGATTATTTTGATGGTTTTCCTCTAGAATATAAGTGAGTGGCTTGAACACATAATACATATAAATTAGTGGGATTGAGAACAAGAATCATGTGTCTCAAATAACTATGCAACCCACCTATGTACTTAAGTAGTGTTTCTTGTGTATAAAAAGGAACATTCAAAAGTAAATATTTTCTCCTAATTATTGTGTATATTCTTGAACACTTTGGACTTTAACTTGTATAAAAGTTTTCCAATATATAATATATTATTTTAGATAGCCTAAAGGATAAAATTAATTTCTAAGTTCATCAATAAATTCACTCTAAGTAGAAATTGAGTTAGCTTTTTAAAGATTTTTTTCCTTCAACTTACTCTTTCACCAGATGAGTGTTGTACCTCCCATATGAAGAGTAACTAAGTGAATTTTTGCCTCATCCTCAAAAATATTTTGGACCTTACAATATACTTCAATCTAATTTATCCAATTATCTAATTTATCTACATTAATCTCACCCTTAAACATTGGCAATTCAAACTTGATATCTAGATTTAATGAAGGAAGAGATTCAATGGCTTTCTTATATTTAACATCATTTGAAGAGGAGGAAGGTTTGTTAAATTATTTAATACCTTCATCACTCTCCATTTTATTTTGTCTTTCCTAGTAAAGCTCTTTAACCATGCCCTTCATTTCCAAGAAGGCTTGGCAAAAAGTTCATTCAGACTCAAACTCTGTTCCTGACATTTTAGAAGTAAATCTCAAACGAACCTATAGATAATAATATACCATTATTAATTCACCCCATTTATAATTATATCTTGTAAAAATACACTATAAATCCCACTATTAAATTAAAAACACTCTGATACCAAAATTTTGATTCATAAATGAAAATAAATAAGTGTTGCAAAGATGAAAACACACTCTATTATTTACAAGGATCTAATTATTTTCATATTTTTATGATTTAAAATAATTAAAATTATTTAATTAGGATTAAATTTAAGATTGAAACATAAAAAAATTATAGAACAAGAAAGAATTCACCTAGCAAGAGTTGATAATGGAGTTCAACTTTTAAGGATTACATCTCTGAGTCTACTCAAAAGTGAGGACCATTCCATTAATTATAGAAAAAAAGGATTTAAAATTTATTTGGAATTATTTATCTCTTCATCAGGGTCTACTCTCTATCCAATAAAATTCTCTTAAGCCAACTACACAAGCTCAAGGCATAAATTCTCCAAATAACTCAACACTCTTTATTTTACAATACACAATCTAATCACTAATCTCATTCAAATAGAAGTTTATGGGTTTATATATATCTTATTACCCATGACCAATTTAATTAAAATAATTATCTTTTTTCCAAAATGGGTGAGTTTTGAAATCCATTGGCATTGTCTTTGTATTAATCTTTATCCTTTCATCCCACATTTGGGAAGTGAAACTGACTTTTGGCTTTTATAAGCTCGAATCTCCACCTTTTAATTACCAACATGAATTTTGTTGGAAAAGGCACTTAACATAATAAATGAAGGTTATGTGGCTCAACCCAACTTAGGGTACTATTAGAATTGACTTGGATTTAACAATCTAAGTTGAGATCATTAGTTTATATTGCATTATTTGTCTTTGAATATTTGATGCAATGCATCTGAGCTTAGCTAAATTAGAATGTTTGACTATGTTTGGATATGACTCAACATTATTGATTCAAACCTTTTATTCAATGAACTTGAGCTTGATATTTGATAACTTAGCTTGATGAGCTAGCTGACTCAACTCATAGTATAGTCAAGTTGGCAATGATGTGGAACTCGAGCTCAACACTTTAGATTTACAAATGCATAAATAGATATCCCATATGCGTAGGGTGGTAATAATTTTTTTGTTTAAATATAGATCCAAACACAACATAATGAAGAAACATGGCAAGGAACCCCTCCTCAAAAAGAGTGTGTCAATCCTCATTGAGGGTCCTCAATGAGAAAATAGTGGGGCTCATTCAACCAACTTCATACGCCGTCAAATATGAAAAACAAAAAAAACCCAATTTTTTATATATAAACTAAACTACCATATGTCACCTCATTATTGGTCCACTTAGTATGATAGAATTATTCCACTTGTCAACCTATGACACCATTTTTTACTTATTGATATATAACTTTAGCATGTAATAACTTGTGCATATGAGCTCAAAATCAACCCATTCAAATTGCACTAGAAATTTATCATCAAAATCTATGTTGTCCCAATAATCAAAATGGAATTTGAAGAATTCATTTTTGCAATGAACATGGATCCTCATAGATCAAATTTTTAGGCTTCATTATGTCTTATAAAGGTATTGAAATCAGTCTAGCAAAAGTATAATCCATTACCAAGATGCCACCACCTTCCAATTTGAAGTACCTTCATAGTTTACAAGGTAAGACTCAATCTACTAGAGGGTTCATTTATCAGTTGGCCAACAAATACCATCAATTTATACACTTTTTGAAGAAAGGTGTCATGTTTCATTGGGATGATCAATACCAAAAATATTTTTAGCATTTAAAGGACTATTTTTCAAATCCATCTATATTATGTTGGAAATATTGTCATTGATGTCAAAGGTCTATCTTTATTGGTGATAAAGTCCCTATTTTATTTAATGGTGTTTTTAATATTCATATCTTAACTAATGTGTGTTAATATTTATTTAATATTAATAAATATATTTTTGGTTGCATATAAGTCAAAATAGGGACCATGGAGAAGTCAAAGAGTCATGGGGTAAAAGACAAAAGAGGAATGGGATGAATTTTCTCATAGAGAGTCATCTTGAGGAATTCCAAGAGTCACCATGTGAAGACAAAAGAGGTATGGCATATTTTTCCATGAAGGGACACTTTAAAGAATACAAAAAGTTACAAAGATAAATAAAAAAGAGGAAAGGACACTTTTGCTTATGAAGGGTCACCATATGAATTTTCAAATGCAAGGATATGAAAGGTCATGCAAGTTTGGCACCATTTTCTATGAGGATTGAAGAGTCACAAAGGGTGAATGCCAGAGGTCTTTTGGAAAGCTATAAATAAGGGCTTGAGAATAAATTTGTAATATGCAAGAGAGTGCATGGTTTGTATTTGTTTTCAAAGAGAGAAAAGTAGGATATATTTTAGAGTTATATCATTTGTTGAGTAATCAACATTGAGAGATAGTTGTGTTTTATACAGAAGAAGGGTTGGTGCTCACAAATAGTTGTTATGTTGGTGCTTAGAAAAGGGGTTGGTGATCTTGAAATTTGGTGTTTGTGAACTTTTTATTTTGAGTTGGTGCTCATTATATACTTGAGATTTTTCTCCATGGTTTTTCCCACTTTGGGTTTCCACATAAAAATTTGGTCTCTCTCTCTCTTACGTGGTACAAGTTATTATTTTAGTTTTATTGCATATCTTGAATGTGTGATTAAGTGGTTAAAGAAAATAAATAATATTAAGTAAAAAGATATGTAATATGTTGATTCACCCCCCCTCTCAGTGTATTTCATTCTTAACAATTGGTATTAGAGCAGGTTCTTTTTGAAAAAGTTTTATAGCTTGAAGGTAGATCAGGAAAGCATGATGGTTGGATCACATGAAGGATTTTATAAAAATAATGCACCTTTGTTTGATGGGATGAATTATGTTTTTTGGATCATAAGGATGAAGACTTATTTGATGGACCTTGGGTTTGACATATGGTAACAGTGGTGGAGGAATATGAAGAGCCACAAACACTTGTAACTACTCCAACAAAATAGAAGGCAAGTGAAAATAATGCTAAAGCTTTAAACGTTATTTTATGTAGTTTATGTGAATAAAAATTTATTAAAGTTATGTAATGCAAATCTACTCATGAAACTTGGGTAAAACTTGAGAATATTTACAAAGGTGATGGAAAGGTTCAACAAACTAAGCTTCAAAATTTCAAAAGATAGTTTGAGAGTTTGAAGATAGAAGAATAAGAAACTATAGAAAGTTATATTTTGTGGGTTGATCAAATAGTTAATAAATTTAAGGTCTTGGAAAAAATTTAGAAGAATCAACTATGGTTCAAATTTTTTTGAGATCTCTACCATTGAGATATGATACAAAAGTTTCGGCAATTGAAGAGATGAAGAATTTAGCCAAGATAAAGATGAATGAGCTTTAGGGTATTCTTATGACATATGAGATGTGGAATGAACAAGATAAACACTCAAAAAAGAGAAGCTACTTTCAAAACATCAAAAAAAGAGAAGGCTAAGATTCAAGAATCAAGTGATAGTTCTGAGTGATGATGAAGATGACAATGGAGTTCTTTTCATTCGTAAGCCAAAAAAGGGTACAAGTAAATATAAAGGAAAATTATCTTTTAAATATTTTAAATGTGGAAATATTATAAATTTTGTAGCTAAATTCCCAAATAATGGTAATGATGATAATGAATAAGGAAATTCTACATACAAGAAGAATTTCAAAGGTAAATTCATGAAGGGACTTGGGAAGAAGAGTTTATATTTTAAAGATCCTAGCTCAGTTGAATATAGTGGAGTCAGTGATTCAAAAGAAGAAGAGATTATATTCATGGCCATACATGAAGATGCCTCTACAAGCAAAAGTAAAAATGATCAAGAAGAAGAAGATGAAGCCAAAGTGAATCTGGAAGGATAACTCATTTGTGCCTTAAAAGAGTTAAAAGCTCTTGAAAATAAAAATTGAAGATTAAAGCTCCAGATTGAAAAAAATGAAAAGGAATCAAAGGAAATAATTGAAGATATAAAAGCACACTTTGAAGAAGCTAAGAATAATGAATAATATCTAATGACACAGTTAAAAATAGTAAGTATAGAATGTGAAAGGTATGTTATTGAAATTGCTTCTTTAAAAGTAGATCTTGAGAAAACAAATAAAGAAATCAATGATAGAATAGCCAATGATTCAAAATTTGAGAATAGAACTAATATTTTGAATAAGATATTAGAAAATCAAACATCAATGTCAAATAAGATAGGTATTTTATTTGAAAAAGAGAAAGAGGAGGTCACTAATTTCATAGACAAGGAAAAAGGAAAAAGTTATGCTGAAGCTCTTACAAAAGAAGAAATAAAAAGGGAAGAAGTTAAGAATATAGAGGACATCTCAAATAAAGAAAGTTGGAGGGAACAGAGCTACAAAAGGAAATCAGTTCAGAGATATAAAAATAGGTCATATTTTTATAGTTACTATTTTTATTGTAATGGATATGGTCATAAGAAAATAGAATGTCAAAAAAGGGTTAACAATTTCAAAAATAAGAAGAAAATTCATATAGAGTCAAGTAGAAGCCACAACTCTTTTGCTCCTATATCAAGATTTAATGAAGAGGCCATAATATATTATAAGTGAAACAAATTTGGACACATAGCTTGGTACTATAGAAGCATGTTCGAGTTAGTTAAGAAGGATCAGAGTTTCAAGGCTCCATTCATTAAGAAGAAAGTTTAGATAGGTTCATGGCAAAAGAAATAACCTAAAAAATCTATGTTGGTACAAATAACTTTGCATGCAAGAAATGAATTAAATCCATGGTTCATTGATAGTGGATGTTTGAGGCACATGATAGAAGACAAGAGTAAGTTCATAACCTTAAACAAGATCAATGGTGGCATAGTGAAATTCAGAGACAATACTACTACTAGAATTGTTGGAAAAGGTACACTAAGTTTGGATAATGGTAGAACTAAAACTAAAAATGTTTTGTATGTAGAAGGTCTTAAGAATAATATTTTGAGTGTAAGTCAAATGTGTGATTAGGGACACAAACTAAATTTTTATGCATAAGGTTATGAAATTAGAAGAAAAGATTTAGATGTGTTGGTTGCAGATGCTCAAAGAATATACAATAATTTATATATGCTATCAAACATCAAAGGTCAAAAATATTATTTGAGTTAGATTGAATAAACTTGTCTATGGCATAGGATAATGGGGCACATAAATTTTGAAAATATTATCAACATCAACAACAAGCAAATAGTCAGAAATATTCTAAAGATTACAAATCCATCCAACATGCTTTGTGAACCTTATCAGTGGGTGGGAAGTAGGCTAGAAGGTGGTTCAAAATAGGAGTACTCGACCACTCAGATGCTAGAGCTTGTTCACACTGATCTATGTGGACCTATGAGAACTCAAAGTAATTAAGGTGAGAAATATTTCATGTTGCCTATTGATGATTTTTCATATATGACTCAGGTAATGTTTTTTAAAAAAAAATTAGAAGCTTTCAGACATTTCAAAGCATTCAAAGCATTAGTTGAGAATGAAACCAATTTGAAGATTAAGTGTCTAAGATCAGATTGAGGAGGAGAATTAATGTTAGATCAATTTATTGAGTTTTATGAAGACCATGGAATAAAGAGACATTATTTAGCAGCTAGAACTCCACAACAAAATAGAGTAGTTAAATAGAAAAATAGAATAGTTCAGGAGATGGTGAGGCCAATGCTAAATGAATCCAAGATAGTAGATAAATATTGGAGAGAGGCATTTTCTACAATAGTGAATATTTATAATAGATCATTATTGAGAGTAAATAGTGACAAGACTCCTTATGAGCTATGGAAAGACAAACCAATAATAGTTGATTATTTTAGAGTTTTTAATAGTAGATGCTTCATAAAGAGAACTGATGAAAAAATTGGTAAGTTTGAATATAGAGAAGATGAAAATATATTTCTTGGTTATTCTTGCAAAATTAAAGCTTATAAATGTTATAAAAAAAGAACCAAGAATATTTTTGAAAGTGAAAGTGTTAGGATAGAAGAAGATGTAACACAAAAAATCAGTGATCCAGTAGACATTCTTGAAATCATTGAAGAGGAAGATTTTAAAGAATCAAATGAAGATGAGAAGAAGGAGAAAAATGACACCAAAAATCCATCCAAATATGTTTATAGAAATCATAATGAAAGTGATATCATCAGGGACATAAATGAAGAAATTCACACTAGAAAAATGATGGTAAGTGAATCTGATTAAGTTAATTTCTCTTTGTTATCCAAAATTTAGACTAGAATTTTTTTTATAGACATGATAAGCATTTGGTTAAGGCTATGGATGAAGAATTGAATTAGATAGAAAAGAGTGATACTTTGGAATTAGTGCCTAGACCAAAAGATCATAATGTGATAGGAACAAAATGGGTCTATAGAAATAAGTTGAATGAAAATGGAGAAGTGACCAAAAATAAAGAAAGATTAGTATGTAAAGGATATGCTCAGATTGAGGGAATAGATTTTGAAAAAACTTTTACACTAGTGGCAAGGTTAGAGGCTATTATAATGTTTTTTGCATATGCAGTGTTAAAAATTTCAAAGTGTTTTAGATGGATGTCAAATATGCCTTCTTAAATGGGAATCTAGAAGAAGAGGTCTACATTAAGAAGCATGAGGGATTTATTCTCTCAAATATTAGTAGCCATGTATGCAGATTAAAGAAAGCATTATATGGATTGAAACAAGCTCCTAGAGCTTGGTATGTAAGACTTGATAAGTACCTACAGGATCAAGGTTTCAAGAGAGGATTTGTTGATAGTAATCTCTTCATCAAAATAGAAGGTGAGCATTAATTGATTGTTTATATATATGTTGATGACACCATTTTTGGAGGAAATATTGAAAAAATGATAAAAGAATTTTTTGATAATATGCAAAAATAATTTGAGATGTCTATGCTTGAAGAATTGTTATTTTTCTTAAGATTGTAAATAATTTAGTTAGATAAAGGAATTTTCATATCTAAAAGTAAATATGCCAAGGAAATGTTGAAGAAATTTTGTTTTGAGGATTGTACAATAGTTTGCACACTAATGTGTATAGGAAATAAGGTAAGGATGAAGATTCACCTATTATAGATCAATCTTTGTATAGATCTATGATTGGTAGTATTTTTATATTTAAAAAATCAAGGCCAGACATCATACATGTAGTAGGTATGGTTGCAATATATCAATTAACTCCAAAAGATAGTCTTGATTAGTTGGTGAAGAGAATATTTAGATATATCAAGGGGACATTGGATTATAGATTGTGGTAACCTATAGGTAGATATTTCACTTTAGTTACTTATATAGATTCAGATTGGGTAGGGTGCTTGGATGATAGAAAGAGTATAAGTGGAGGAGCTTTCTTCCCTGGTGATAGCTTAGTATCATGTCTAAGCAAGAAGTAAAATTTAGCATCACTTTCTACAATTGAATTAAAATATATTACAATGGTATTATGTTGTACTCAAGTGCTTTGGATGAAGAAAACTTTAGAAGATATCAAGGTAAAATATGATGAACCTATTTCTATTTTTTGTGATAACATAAGTGCTATTAATATTTCAAAGAACCCATTAATGCATTCAATAAAAAAACATATTCCTATTAGATATCACTTCTTGAGAGAGCAAGTTGTAGATTAATAAGTTAAGATGGAATATATCAGTACTATAGAGTAGATTGTAGGTATTTTCACAAAGGAACTACCAAAAAACACATTCGAGTATCTATGAGAGAAGTTGGGAGTAATTTATTTTACTTCTTACCATTGAGGTTCAACATCAGTTGAGGTGGAGTTAAGTGTTAGCTCCAGGTAGGCTCTTTGTTATTGATGTCAAAGGGGGAGAATAATATGTATAGGTATAAGTGAAAAAATAGGTACAGGTTGCTACAGTAAAGGGGAGTTACTGTATGTTTTTTAGATGGTATTATGTGTAGGTTTTAGGATGTGGTAGTTTTAGTTTGAGGTTTCCATCAATGATAAAGGGGGAGATTGTTGGAAATATTGTCATTGATGTCAAAGGTCTAAATTTATTGGTGATAAAGGCCCCATTGCATTTAATGGTATTTTTAATATTCATATCTTAGCTAATGTGTGTTAATATTTATTTGATATTAATGAATATATTTTTAGTTGCATATAATTCAAAAGAGGGCCCATGGAGAAGTCAAAGAGTCATGGGGTAAAAGATGAAATAGGAATGGGATTCATTTTCTCATGAAGAGTCATCTTGAGGAATTCCAAGAGTCACCATGTGAAGATAAAAGAGGTATGGTACATTTTTACATGAAGAGACACTTTAAGGAATATGAAAAGTCACCAATATAAAGACAAAAGAAGAAATGATGCTTTTTATTATGAAGGGTTACCATATGACTTTTCAAATGCAAGGATACGAAGGGTCATGCAAGTTTAGCACCATTTTCCATGAGAATTGAAGAGTCACAAAGGGTGAATGCCAAAGGTCTTTTGGAAAGCTATAAATAAAAGCTTGAGAAGCCATTTGTAATATGCAAGAGAGTGCATGGTTTTTATTTGTTTTTGGAGAGATAAAAGTAGGAGATATTGTAGAGTTATATTATTTGTTAAGTAATAAACATTGAGAGATAGTTTTGTTTTATACACAAGAGGGGTTGGTGCTCTTGTGGGTTGGTGCTTACAAATATTTACTATTTTGGTGCTCAGAAAAGGGGTTGGTGCTCCTGCAAGTTGGTGCTTGTAAACTTTTTATTTTGAGTTGGTTCTCATTCATATACTTGAGATTGTTCTCCATGGTTTTTCCCACTTTATGTTTCCATGTAAAAATTTGGTCTCTCTCTCTCTCTCTCTCTTGTGTGGTGCAAATTATTGTTTCCATTTTATTGCATATCTTGAATGTGTGAATAAGTGGTTAAAGAAAATAAATTAGATTATGTAAAAAGATATAAAATATACTGATTCACATCCACTCTCAGTATATTTAATGCTTAACATTTTGTTACCACCTATACTAGAAAATTTGTTCTTACTATATCTATCTACCACAAACAAAGCCCTGGGATGAATTCTAGCTCAACATGTTGATAATAAAAAAGAATATGTTGTGTACTATTTAAGTTTTATTTTGGTTGCATATGAACACAATTATACACCCATTAAAAAATCCTATTTAGCTATGGTCTTTTCAGCCCAAAAACTATGACATTACATGTTAAACAATAAGACCATGGTTATTTCCAAAGTAGATATATTCAAGTATCTACTATCTAAGATAGATTCACAAGGCCAAATGGATAAATGGATCATGAATCTTAAAAAATTTGCGATAGAATATATCAATTAGAAGTCCATCAAGGGATAAGTACTTATAGATATAAAACCTCTAACATTTCAATTCCTAGATGAGTCCATCACGACCATTATTTAAATACCTCTTGAGGATTAGAACTAGAAGCTATATTTTTATGGATCATTCATAATAAACACATCAAGGATAGGCCTGTTGTTTATTACACCACATGGGGATCTTATCCATAAATCATTTCATATTAGCTTTCTTTATACTAACATCATGATTGAATATGAAGTACTTATTGTAGGGATTTTTTAGGTAGTACAATGGAATATTCAACATCTCAAAGTTTATGGTGATTCTCAATTAATCATTAATCAGGTTACAAACTACTTTCAAAACAAAAATAATAAGTTTGTACCATATAAGGCTATGGTCAACATTCTCAAATAATAGATTTCCAATGTATAGTTTGAATACACACAAAGGGCCAGTAATAAAATAACAGATGCTATGACCATCATTGGATCTTTGATTTGTCATAAAGATAAGACAAAATAATATCAATTTCTCATTGAAAATATTCTAACATTTACTCATGAAACTTTAACCATCACAATGATCTATGATATTGTTGGTCCTAGATTTATATGGTATTCAGACCTATATACCTACCTTCATGACCATATTATGCCACTAGACCTATCCCTCAAATAATCCAAGGCCTTTATCCACCATGCCACATGATACACCTTACGTAGACCAACCCTATACCACCATAACTTTGATGGAACTATACTTCATTATTTAAATTTGGTAGAATCAATATTAACATTATGAAAAGTTAATGAGTCAGTATGTGGAACCCACACAAGTAGGGATGTCCTAGCCAAAAGTCTCCTATATACTGGGTAATATTAGCTAACTATGGATGTAGATGAAATTACATATATTAAAAAGTGTGGCGATTGTCAATAGCATGTTAATATGATTCATGACCTAGCCAAGACTCTAAACCCAATATTGACACCATTACCATTTATACATGGGGTCTTGATATCATTGGGAAGATAAAACTTATCTCATCTGATGGCCATAAACACATCCTCACTGCTACCGAATATTTCACTAAGTGGGTTGAAGCTATACCCCTCACATGACAAGAAAACAAATTTCTAAATTCATCTTTAACCATCTCATTTTTTGTTATCGTATCCAATCTGACATTATATTTAATAATAGAGGATAATTGAATAATAATTGTGTCAAATCACTTTATACTAAGTACAAAATTATTCAAAAAATTTCTATGGCATATCACCTGCAAGGTAATGTCTAGGTAGAAGCATCAAACAAAACCATTGTCAAAATCCTTAAAAAGGTTGTTAATGATGCTAGCCATGATTGGCACCTCTAAATATTTTGTGCCCTTTGGGCATATCATACAAATTATAGTACCCCAATAGGATCCAATCCATATTCCCTTGTTTATAGCATTGAGGCCATTCTTACCATTGAGGTTAATTTACCTTCTTTATGCATCTCTCTAAAGCATTTCCTAGATGATGAAGCTTATAAATTATCTTTCCTATAAGAGCTAGAGTTGATGAAAAATACATGGGCAAATTTAATAGCCTTCAAGTATACTAGAACCAACTCTGTGGCCACTATAATCAAAAAGTGAAACACAAATAATTTGAAATTGGTGATCTTATTCATAAATAAAAACAATAGAATACCATGACCAATAAGGATCACAACGACAAGTTCAAACCCAATTGGATAGGCCCATAAATCATTATTGAAAATTATGGTCCAAGAGCATACATGATCGCTACACCAAATTGGGATGAACTTGATGATCCAATGAACATTATACACCTTTTACTTCACTTGAAAGACTTGAAATATTTTATATGAGGTGTTTTTATGTTATATCATAATATTTACATTATTATTTGTAAAATATCATATACCATTCTACCATACCTTTCCTATTGACCAAGTTGTTTTTACCCTCCCTACCCAACCCCTTTGACCTTGGTTTGATTTAATTGATTCCATGGACATTTTCAATAAGAATATTCAGATCAAGTTGTAGTAGTTGATATAGTATTCTAGACAGGGGCTAATTTTTGGAGAAGTATGATAGTGGTTTAGTAGTTGCATCCTTCATTCCTTATTTCTTTCCATTAAAGTAATATTGATTATAACTACCTTTGGGTAAATTAGAGTACCACCATCATGCTACTAATTATAATCACATATGGAAAAATTAGTATCATTAACCTATGCTATTTTTTCCTAATTATAACTATGGGAAAATTAGGAATAATAACATTATCATGCCTTGAAATACCACCTTACCATTCCTATGTTGTACAATGCCATTTACCTACTTTGCCTAGTTTGAGAATTTTCTTTTACCTATTTGGATTCCTCTACTATAAGGTAGAACTATAATGACTTGAGGTCCCATCCTAGGACTATGTAGGTAGTGCTCTATTTACATTAAGGTAAGCTCAGTCACTCTTTTTCATGCTCTCACCATTTTATGAGAAATTCCAAAGTTTGAATGCTCTCACCATTTTGTGTGATTGGAACGTTTAGTATCTCATCATTATTGATTGAGTTGAGATGCTTTGAAAATTCCAAAAACATTTACAAACAATCTAGAGAATCTTAAACATTGACTTTTGTTTTCCTTAAGGATTCTAGGAATCCTTACCAAGTCACAAGAAACCACTTATCATTTAGTTTCTCCATCCTTATTGGACTTACATCTTATGCACTCATTATTTTGTGAGACCTTTCCAATATTTTTTCTACACCAAAATCATGTTTTTAATAATCATCATTTTCCTCTATCCCATATCTTGGGAGAAATATATTTGTCCTAAATTTTATGTTGGACATTACAACCATAAAACTATGTAGGAAACATTCACTTGCCTAGTGCATCTAAAGACAACTTAACCACCCCCTTCATTTTATTCTCTTCCTCCCATTTTGTTTATATAATTTGTTGTCACCTATTATATTAGGACAATGTTCATCATTTTTTTATGTTAAAATTTTAATTAACCATTGATGTGTTTGTTTCCCTTTCATCTTGTTGTTTTTATTCACTTATTTCTATGTGTTTTATCTTCTTGTTTATTTATTTTCCTATTTTTTTTCTTTCTTGTTGTGACTTGATTCAGTCTATGTGCATTCATTAGGTGATTCCTTGTGAATTATTCTTAAATCTATACATATTCATATGTGAACATTATCATCATGGTTTTTATCATTGATGTATTGTATTCACTTGTTATTGGATCACATGACAATCCTTATACATATTTTGACTAAATTATCATGGTGTTCTATCATGATGCAAACCATCACATGATATAACAAAACTTAACTCAAAAAGTCTTACAAGCAATGTGTTCATAATAATTATCCTTGTCACCTAAATATTTTTTGATCTATCTGAATCATATCCTAAATAGAGTAATTAAATCATGAAATAATTTTCCTCCTTGCTAGTTAGGATGTCTATCTCCATACTAACAATTTTCCCAAATTCATCTTTAAACTTTGTACTGAATTACTCTTACTTTATGAGTATGGATTTAGTTCATAATCCCCCTTATCTAATTTTCCATGATACTACCTTCAGAGTACCAATGATTTTAACCACCTTTGGGCAAATAATTGTATCTCATCCCACTTATGATGCCAATGATTATAACTGCCTTTGGGAAAATCATTATGTATCATCCCACCCACATATATAATGATTATAACTACCTATGGGAAAATTATTATGTTTTGATATATTTAGAGTTTAATGATTATAACAACCTTTGGGAAAATTATTATCTTTCTCTTGCCCAATTGGGGCACATTTTCAATCTAATGATGCTTATAACCACCTTTGGGAAAACCATTATCTCTATCCACCTAAATGGGGCATACTTGTATCTTACCTATAATTATAATTACCCATGAATAAATAATTATTTTCCTTTTTAATGATTATAATGACCTTTGGGAAAATCATTCTCTTGTTATTCTAATCATTTTTTCAATGATTATAACTACATTTGACAAATCATTATCTTTTTTATCCCACTTATGCCAATGATAATAACTATCTATGGGAAAATCATCCTATTTGTTTTCCCAACTAAGGCATCTCCATATGACACTAATTATAACTACCGATGGGAATATTAGTATTTTCTACCCCATTTTCTCTTTCTATTTCCATAGTTTCTTCCTTTTGAGGGATCGATCACCAACCCTATTTACCGACCACTCCCTCGAGGGGGCATCTATAGTTTATCCATTTTCATTGAAGTTATAGGAATATATGACTTTTTCATTCTTTAAGAATACATTATTATGCCTATAAATTAAAATGGCTTTCCAAATAGGGGAATATTATAGACACCTAAAACTAGCCACATCTAACTTTTGACTAGACTTCGGATCGATTTCTACCAAGATTACAAATTAAGCCTAAGAATCATTGAATAACTCAAATTTTCTTGTGCATCATTAATCAAAGATCATAATCATGTTGAGACATCCCTAATTAAAGTATTGTATCATATGAAATAATAACATCTCATAAATTCATCCCTAATCACCTTTAATCATAACAACTGTCAAATTGGCCTATAGACCTATTAAGTGGGGAATTTACACCCTTGAATAAAATATTGAAAGAGATAAAAGTCTAATCAAAATTAATTACCAAGCTAAACATGATTAAATTCCTAGTTAAATTATCCAATTGAAATTAATGAATATCTAAAAAAATAAATTCAAAAATTCAAAATATCTTAGCCTTTTATCATTGCCTTTATGAGTTGTCAAGATATTTGAAAATATCTAAATTTGAGAGCCATGCCTAGTAATTACAAATCATAATTACTTGAAAACTATTAACTCAACTAGAGTTAGTTTTAATTAATTGAGGGTTAGTTTGAACCCATTCCAATCTTTAACTCAACCTTGACTCACCTTGGGTGAGAGTTAATTCCTAAGGCTATAAATACAAGGCCATACCTCTTCATTTCTAAGATTGGATATTGTAGAGTTATTATGAAATATTTACTCTATGAGACCCATACCAATAGTGTTATAATGCCAAAATCTTAAGCCAAGCAATCAAAATCCATGGTTCCAAGGAGAGAAGGAGCTAACATGATTCATTATAAAAGCCTTCTTGATATACAAGCCAAACAAGCCACTCAATAAAGCATTTAGAGCTCCCAAGGAAGGTAAAAGAGTTATTGTCTTTTATGTTTTTGTTGTGCTTTCATCTAGTTTTTGTTACTAAGATCTCCTTAGTATCTAGGCTAGGAGTGTTAGTGTTAGTGTGTTTTGATTTGAGTTTTTATTGCTTCAAATAGCACTATAATAACCTCACTTCTTGAAATCCTATGATCACAATAGTAGACTGTGTATAAATTTTTTGATCATGTATATGCAAGAAATTTAATTAATATTGTAAATTGAGTGAAATGTGTATTATTAAATAATAGATAATGACATATCACTATTTGGCTGTGTGAAAATTATTAAACACATAAATTCTATGCATTTTAATTAAATAAAAAGTTGGGATTTAACCAATATATTAAAGATTTGGGACAATTGTATTGAAACTGAGTGTCAACTAAGAGTATATGAGATAATCTAAGATCATAAAAAATTAATGTATACATAGAGTATAACATATACCTTATCCTAATTATGACTATATATAAAATTATGTGGTAGTTTAACAATTATACACACACACACACACACATGGTATAAAACATATGATTTATTGACAATGTTACAAAACTAAATATGGTTATACCATTTATATACACAAATATAGATGTACGCAACTTATATGCTAGTAATCATTATTATGTAGCAAGGTATTATGGGTAATTTGTTATATATTTAATGTTTTGTTGAAGCATTAAAATAGGGTATTTAATTATTTAAATACATATCTAATTGAGTTTTTTTATGACTAGATTTTGTTACATGTGTGGAATATAAAGAAATAAATAATATGTGTTTAATGTTTGTTTCATGGATGAAATACCATTATAAGTTACTTTGTGATTTGGGTAATTGTCATTATAGATATAATCCTTACTTGGATGGTATTTTTATATTAAAGACTATTTTTTATTCTATTTATTATTCCATAATAAATTAGATGATTTTATATTCATTGCACTACATTTGATGGATAAAATGTATATATTTGATATTTTTGTATATAACATATTAATATATATTAATAGGTAATATTCTAATTGAATCTATTAATTTTTTATATTATAATATATTTTAACCAAATCTCACATGCATGACACTAAATAAGTAGTGGATGAATTCTAATGGATTAATTAGCACCATCAATGCAAGATGAGGTGTAATTCGATTGAGTGGTGTGTATACAATTGACTGATCCTAGAGATCATTAACTATTTTAAAACTTTGGCCAAATTAATGTTTATAGTTAAACATCGTCATTGCATATGTTGATATAGTTTTCACGTTCATGTGATATCATGTTAGAATGGATTTATTTATGGTACACATTATGTATTATATATTTACAACACATGGATTCTATTTTGTCACTCTAGATACTCACATTATCATTATCTACCCATCTGTGAAGGGAGGGTCATATCCTTATTGGGAGATAGTGTGGGGGATTTATGGTCCATGGTTGGTGAAAAGCACTTAGATGATGCTCTCCCTCCTCACATGGGTACTACTCTATAGACTACACTTGAGATTATACATAGATACTTGAGTCATAGAGACTTATATTTTGTATAACTTTGTATCATGTATTATTATTTAATATTTTAATTATTATTGAAACTGTAATACTATTCATTGTACTTATATAGTAGTGGTTGTAATGTTGTATCAATCATGGCTAAAATTGTAATATTAATCTAATGAATTAGATGCAGTATTTAATATATATTCAACATTGAGCATGATTTATTATATCTTTTCATGGTGGTCATTTGCTAAGTAGACTGGATATAAACCTTTAGGTTAACTAAATTAATGTAGTTAGTTAAATATCACTAAATAAATTTCTCATGGTGAAATATATAAGATGAATATATGTAATTAATTTTATACATAATTTTTTTCTATTTCTAGTAAAATCCAGTGGGGTTGTTATATAATGGTATTAGATCTGAGGCTCAAACTCTAGGACTTAATGTGTCTTATAATACAAACTTATTATTATATTAACCAAGAAGAATAATGCTGCATGCTATAACATGAGTTGAGGGTACTTCAAATACCAATCACCATATTGATACAAATTAGTTTGCTACTAAGAAATATACAAATTTGGAGCAATTCATCTCAACCATGCAAGAGACTAGGGACCAAATCATGGCTCTAAAATAGGAAGTGCATGGCCATGAAGTGGAAAATGCTTAGGAGGAACTTGAAGAGCATCTTAATAAGGAATAATATCCTCAAGAGTAGAGGCATGAGGAAGTGCAATAGGATATGAGATCTTGAGTAGCTATAGAGTTGGCATGAGACATGAAAAAGGTAAATCCACCTAAGTTTGATAAAACTATATTGGGAGATAGAGCTAAATCATGGCTAACAAAGATAGATAAATATTTAGAGATTCACCATTAATTTGAAGTCATAAAATTAGTTTAGATAGCTTATCAACTTATTGGTGAAGCAATAACATAGTGTGAAAATAAGAAGCTCAAGATGAACCTTGATTCAAACACCACCACTAGTCTAACAAAAAAGCACTAGTTGGAGGTTGCTTCATTTTTGGAGGTGACCATTATTATTGTGAGTGTCCTTAGGACAAGTCAAATAACAAGAGTTTTAATCCTCAAAAAGGTACATTATAATAGTGGAATCATGCATCTATTGATAATTTTTAGGCTAAGTATCAAGCTTTACCCATAGAACTATCAATTATTTTGTTCAATCATCCAATTTCTATTTTGATTGACATGAGAACTACACAATATATCATTTCTCTTAGAATTATTAGTAAATGCATTGTTAATATAGTATGGGAATGATTCTAAGGTCAAAGTTGACAAGTATCTAGTTAAAGTAGAGATTAGGTTGCCTAAATTCACTAAAATAGTGGATGTTTATGATGCACCATTAGGGTCATATGATATGATCCTAGGATTCAATTGGATTGTGAAGCATAAATCCAAGGTTGACTATTTTTTAAATAAGTTTGAGTGTCAAGATTATTTTAGAAATCAAACATAACTTAGTGAGAAAAAGGATTTGAAGCTCAGACATATTTATAAAATTCAACTTAAGCAAGCTCAATATAAGGGATGCTAGGCATTTATCATTAAGATAAATGAGATGGAAGAACCAAAGGAACCATCATCAATGATTATCCTTTTTAAGAAAATTTTAAGACATGTTTTTATAAGAATTACTAAGATTGTCACCCAAGCATGAGTTTGATTTCTTGATTGATATTAAACCTAGATTAGAGCTGTAGTCTAAGGTACTGTACAAAATGACAACTATAAAATTAGTTGGGTTAAATGCATAAATTTATGAGATATTTTTGAAAGGGATGATTCCAACAAAGTGTGTCACCATGGAGTGCACTAGTTGTCTTTGTCAAGAATAGGGATGGTACTCTTTGTTTTTGTATTGATTATAGGATGTTGAACAAAGTGGTGATCAAGAATAAATATATATTTTCATGTATTGATTATATTTTTTTATCAAATATGAGGGGAAATAGTATTTTCAAAGATTGATCTTAGAGTAGGGTGTCATCAATTGAGAATCCATGATGAGAATATTCTAAAAATAGTGTTCAGAACTCAATATGGGCATTACAAGTTCAAATTATTACCATTTATATTGATGAATGATTAAACAAAATTTATGAATCTTATGAATAGTGTGTCCATAGATTATTTGGATCATTTTGTTTTTATTTTTATATATGACATCATCATTTATTCCAAGGACGAGGAAGAAGATATGCAACATCTAAAACTAATTTTGTAGCATTTTTGAAAGAACAAGTTATATAGAAAGTTGTCTAAGTATGCATTTTCCCAAAATAAAGTGTAGTATTTGGGACATATTATCTCTATAGATGGTATTTCAGTGGATCCAACAAAGATAAGGGCCATAATGGAGTGGCCAATGCCAATGAATGTGCATGAGGTAAGAGGTTTCATGGGATTAGCAGGCTGTTACAAAAAGTTCATTGTGAATTTATCTAAGATAGTTAATCCAATTACCTCTCTTTAGCAAAATAACTAGAGTTTTGTCTAGTCAAATAAGTGTTAGGTAGTCAAATAAGTGGTAGCCTATGAATCTAGGAAACTGAACCCATATGAGGTGAATTATTCACCTTATGATTTGGAACTTATGACAATTATTCATGTCTTGTAAGTTTAGAGGCATTATCTATTGGGAAAAATATTTGATCTCAAGATAAATAACTTAAGACTCAAGTACATCTTTACCCAACTAAACATAAATGCTCATTAGAGATGATGGTTAGATTTATTATCTAATTATGATTTTAATATTAATTATATTAAAGGTAAGGAGAATAGAGTAGAAATTACTCTAAGCTATAGAAGGTACATAACAACTGTGATACTATCAGGAGTAATTTTTGAGATTAGGTAATCAATTTTTTTCTAGAAGATGAATTATATGATCAAGTTAATAAAATATTATATAAAAATGCATAAACTAGGTTTAAAGGATTCAACTTAGAAAGTGATTGTCTTTTATGGTATAATGGTAGGATGTATGTGTCTGATAAAGAGAATCTGAAGATCATAGTGTTAAAGGAATTGCATAATGACCCATATTCAAGACATCAAGGTGTAATCAAGTTCATGGCTGAGCTAAGATCACTGTATTTTTAGAAAGAAATCAAGAAAGATGTAATGGGTTTTGTGTCTCATTATTTGGAATGTCAGCATGTGAAAACTAAACCTGTGCATCTAGTTGGATTGTTATATCCACATGATATACCGGAATGGAAATGGTAGGTGATTAGCATGGAATTCATCCAAGGGTTGTCACTATCATAAAACTAACATGATATGAACTTGGTTGTAGTTGAAAAACTAACCAAAGTAGTCCATTTCATACCAATAAATTTGATAAATGATGCAACTAAGCTTGTGAAGATATTTTTGAAATAGGTGTATCAATTACATGGTTTTTTAGAGAAGATAATTTTAGATCAAGATCTAAGGATGAATTCTAGATTTTAGTTGACTTTGAATTCAAATCTAGATATGAAATTGAATTTTATCACTACTTATCATCTGTAAACTAATGGATAGATAAAGTGAGTTAATCAGATTTTAGAAGATCTCCTTCAAATGTATTGCATGGATCAATAATATAAGTCAGAGGATTGCATTTTATTATTTGAGTTTTCTTACAAAAAATCATACTAATTAGCATTAAATATGGATCCATTTGAGGCATTGTACATAAGGAGGTGTAGAACACCAATCAATTGGTACATGTTAGAAGATATGGTAGTATTTGGACCTGAGATGTTTTTAAAAATGGAAGCGAAAGCTAGGATAATCAAGTAGAAGTTGGCCAAGGCCAATGATAGACATAAAAGCTATGATGATCTAAAGAGAATAGAAAAATAGTTTTATGTAGGTGATTAAGTATTTATATGGGTTAAGCATCATATAAGCTCAATTAAATTTTAGAAGTCAACAAAAATTTCACTGAGATATGTGGAAACTTTTGAAGTTTTAGAAGTGGTCAATCTTGTAGCATATAGGCTTACATTTCCACTAGATCTAGCTCTTTTGCATAATATCTTCCATGTATATTATCTTAAAAAGTATGTTGTTTATCCTTCACATTTGTTAGATTGGAATGATTTGCAAGTTCTCGATCATGAGGTGGTCATGCTAGAACTAATCAAAATAATTGACACTCAAACTTAGTTTGTGATATAGATAAGTGTCACAGTGCAAGGTCTAGTGGGACCAATATTCTAAAGATAATGCAACTTGGGAGGAATATGATGAGTTTTTTAGGCTATTTCCATATTTTTTTACTTGATTTGCTCTGCATACTATATTATTTTCTACTAAATAATGTTTTAAATTGAGAACTTGGGTTTGAATAAATGTCATCGAGATGATGGACAAATTTAGGGGGGAAGGATGTCACATCCCAATGTATCTCTAAGTTGAATAACCTGTATGATCCATGGATTATTATGGTTGTTAGTTCATAAACACTATTTGATTAAGATTTATGTTATATGATGATTATGGTGTAGTTATATGTTTCTTAATTTACATGATTGATTTATTATGAGATAGATATACTTTTATATTAAATACATTATGATCATGTTTATTGGTTATACAATGGTATTTTATTGATATAATTATGTTTTGAGTTGAGTACCTTAATTATTATGAGGTGGATGTAGGATAGATCCATCTTTTAGAGTATGATAGAGTGAAAAACTAGAAACCTATGCACACACCACATTAGAATATCATGTTTTATGATAAATTGTTTTAGTTAAATAGTTGTGGTATGCTTTGTTTTTTTGTTATGAATATTTTTTGTGATCTTTTGTATTCTATGATCATTTTATGTGATTGTGTGATTTCACTAATCTAGTTGTTGTTGATGTTATTGGCTAGTGATTTGATAAATTTGTACCTATCATGTTTAATATTATTTAACGATGTATTGTCCATGGCTAAATGTTTATTCTAATAGTGCTTGTTTGGATTTCTTGTTATAGTAAGAGACATATTCTATTACTTAGTTTAATTATTTTGTAAGTGACTAATTATGTTTATAATCTTACTATTATCGATTTTAATAGTACATAAACCTATAAAAGACATTAAAAGAGTTATAAGTTATTTGTTAGGTATGAGAGAATGACTTTGGCATGATGACATTAAGTTAATGTTTTAACTTATGAGTAGTACTTAGGAAATAAAAAAATACTATGCAAAGATGTTTTGGATAATAATATTATTTAATGATTATATAAATATCATAATGTTTGATAAAGTATATGGTTATTTATTTAAATCTAGAGAGTTAACTTGTAGTTGAGGTTGAATGCATAGTGTTTGATTCATTGGATGACTTGGTAACATAGTCAATAGTCTTTTAAAGTTATATGACATATTACCTTATCATATAGTCATTATGTTATATTGAATTATTGGTTTTCAACATTACATGGAATTATAATGTTAATGACTTGTTATTTAGTCAATTTACATGGGATATGAGAATTTGATGTAAGTTTTGATAAATTCAAAAGGCATGTAAAATTTTAAGG